>JALIRH010000014.1:17132403-17304903 GCA_023055505.1 Callipepla californica brunnescens
AGTGCAGAACCCTGGGCAGAGCCAGCAGGGCACTGCTGCTCCTTCGGGGCCCCACATTGTACAAGTATTAACAATTAACCCTTCTCCCAGCCCCTGCACCAAGTGCAGAGATTGGGCTGAACGCCCTTGGCCATGTCCCAGCATTGACCTCAATGCGATAACACAGCAGCGGGGAGAGCCCAGAAGAGAGGGCTCACAGCTCTTGGCAATTAAGAACACTGCAATGCTTGAGAAACAAAACAGAGTGCTCCCTCCTGTGCCATGCAGCCACGCACACAGCAGCTGCTCCTCCGTCGCAAACATCCACGGCAGTAACAACAAACAGGGGCAGGAGTAGAGAATATTAAAAGGTTTTGTAAATACAACTGAGCTGAGATTTGTATTGTTTGTCCTCAGGTCCCTGAACATTTACAGTGTGAATTCAAATCCTCCCTCGCTGTCGGAAACAGTGACACAGGCAGGGGATTTCTGAACTGGGAGTGAAGATCCCCGGGAGCCCCGTGACTGTTACAGCCTCTGTTCTCCGAGATGCATCTGATCTCACAACGTTCAGGGCACAGAGCTCAGCAGCAGCCACCAGCACACTTCCCAACAGCTGCCCTGCCACAGGCATGGCACAAAAGTGCTTAGAAGCAGGAAAGCAGTAATCCAGATTTGGGGCCAAACTTCACCTCTAAATACCACTCCACAGAGCTCCTGCCTCGGGCTCCCACTGCTGGGCTGAGCCCTCTCCTGAAGACGCTGACCTGTATTTCTGGTTCAAATGCACAAAGCAGCAGCAGCCAACAAAGAAGGCCATGGCAGCTCACCTTACCAGCACCTCGTGCTCTGCTACTCTTTTAGTATGAACCATTCAGCACCAGCACCACCAAAGCAACAAGGGCACTGTGCTGCTCCTGGAGCACACCTCACCTTGCAGCACAGCTCAGAAAGCAGAACCCAGAGGTGCAAACACAAACAACAAATGCTACCCATAAAGCCACAACCCACCCAGCAGTCTGTTACCTCTCGACGTTATTTTCATTACTTGGTATCAGCTGGGTTGCAGATGGCTGCTAGGAGTTAACCAGCCTCAAAAACTAGGTCAATGGTGGCAGAGATTGGAAGGAAACACAGCAATCCTGGGCTTTACCAACCCAAACCATCCAAACAACATCGGACAAACAGAGATGATGATGATTTCTCTGAAAGTCCTCATCGGCCCCAGCCCTGGCAGCTGCACTGCTGAGAGCTCGGAGCTGTGAGCGGGGCAGGGCACCGTGGCTCTGTTAATACAAATGCACACCCAGTTCCCTTTATTATCACCCATTAATTCCTACAGGAGTTAATCACAGCAAAGACAATCAGTAGCTCTCCAGCATTTCCTAAGGTGTAGTAAACTTTCTGTTAGCAGGTTATGGACAGAAGGCAATACGAAGGCACTACTGCTGCTCCAACTCGTGCAGATGTGCCCTGGATCAAAGACCAATGCCCCAGCATTCCCCCAGCCCCCAGTTTCATACAGCCACAGCTCTTGGGGATGCTTCCTCTGCCCCTGCTGCCATGGAGCTGCTCTCCTGCCAGGACAGGCAGCTGCAGCACACAGGACCTCCAGCTGCAGTATGGAGCAGAAGGAAGCAGCTGTGCACCAGGGGGAAGCAAGCACTGATGCCAGCAGTTACCTGAGATGTTGGTACTGCTGCCAAAGGCTGTGCATTGTGAAGCCACACTTACAGCCACAGAAACCTCTGCTGGGAGTTCTGACCAGCTCATGTTACGGGATTTGTTCCCAGTGAATGTGTAATTGTGGGTCTTTAGGTCAGAACGATCAAATCATATCTGAAGGCCTCATTAGAAAAATAAAACAGTGTTTAGACAAACAAGTTTCCCAACTGGAAGGATGTTGTAAGTGCATTTGAATGCCATGCTCCCAATGCCCAAGCAATCTGAACCTACAGAATTCCTGGTGAACACCAAACACTGCATCACCCAAAACAGACACAGTTCAGAGTCCGAATCAAAGGGCTGCACCTGCCTGGCAAACACACAAAGGGCTCAACGCTGCTGCTCAGTGTGGTGTCCTGAACCAAGGGGACATCGTTGGGTACAGCTCAGTGCCAGCAACCCCCAGGGCCTGGAAACAGCTGCAGTCACCAAAGTGCAAACCATATGGATGGTGGGCACACCAGCACCCAGCTGCTGTCAGGGGTTGGATTGAAGGAAACAGCATTTAACATCCCCAAAAGAAAAACGCATTCAG
The DNA here is from genome assembly GCA_023055505.1 of Callipepla californica brunnescens. Classification (NCBI taxonomy): domain Eukaryota; kingdom Metazoa; phylum Chordata; class Aves; order Galliformes; family Odontophoridae; genus Callipepla; species Callipepla californica. The sequence goes on from JALIRH010000014.1 coordinate 17,134,643, forward strand.
TTTTCCATTACATTTATGACCTCTTCCTAATTCCTGAAGCTCGTTTTAATGAGTACACCAACCACAGGATACATCTACTGAACAATCTGTATGTGTTTCTTTGTTTTACCTTTTTTAACCCAGTACATCCCACACAAATACCTCAACAGTTTTACTTGTGCAGAGAAGCAATGGGTAACGGAACTCCAGCAGCTCTGCAGTCACTCTCTCAGTGCATTGCTGCTGGAAGCACAGATACCACCTCACTCCTCTGCTCCCATTTCCTTCCTTTGATGCACCAGTAGCAGCCCATCCCTCCTGGCCTCAGTTCTAATGTGTGCTGGGCTGAATCGGTTTGCTCCTTTGAAAGAAGCTGCCCAGGGATTGACTCAGGATTGCTGCTGGTTTATTGAGCTGGGTCAGCTCAGGGCAGCGTGAATGTCAGTCAGTGTAAGCAGAGAGCAAAGGAGAAATGCACACTGCTGGGCCAGAGGAGCAGCGAGCAGAAACCCATCTCGAGGCAACTGCTGCACATCACAGAGCTCCTTTCTGCACCGCAGCACTGCGCACTGAGGGACTCCCTGCACACAGGGAAGAGGAGAAGCAGCACGAGGTGGAACACAGAAGAATAAATGGAGAAAGCAGAAAGGGCCATCACAGCAAGGAAGCCTAAAACAGGTGTGGGCAGAGGGGAAAATAAATCATTAAAAGTGCTGTTCTGGAGGAGAACAGAGAGGAAGACAAAGATCATACAGAAACCAGAGGAGCCGGGCTTGGCTGGGCAGAGAGATCAGCACTTGGGACTAAGAAAGTGACTGTGTCTATTGTTGACAAGTCCATGGTTTTCAACAGTCATCCTAACTTACATGCAAAGTGAACGAATGTAAACAGTCATAATCAAGCAACCATATCCCGCATCTCATCCACTGCACGAAGATCTTCCCTGCCCAAGCACTGAGCTGCTGTAACGCAGCATGCCCTGACAGCAGGCACAGGCACTCTCGATCTGCATGTCGAAGTCATAAACACCTCACGCTCAAACACAAAGACAACCCCCACGCAGGCACACAGAATAGAAAACGTAAATTCTGTGTCACCCGTGGTAACACAGGACTGCACTTGGGCATAGCTTTCTCTTTACCTGCCATCACTCCGGCTCAGTGTGCAGTGCACAGCCACAGGAACCCGAGGTTATCAGGTCAGGGTACCCCCAGGAGCAGTGTGACCGACTTCACCCCAGCACAGCTCGTTCTGACACCTCAGCACCCTGCAGCACACAGTGCCAACCTCTCCGACACAGAATCATCGCTCTCCTGATAGCAAAGGATCTTCCAGGTCAGCAGGAAGCGCTCCTGTCAGGTCAGGGAATGCTTAAACACATTTGTTCACTTTTGAAAATGTGCTACATTAACATTAAGTTCCAGATTAAGTTAAGGAGCATCTCCAGACCTGCTACACGCCAGCAGAAATGGTGAGGTCAGATGATGAAGATGAAGGTGATGGAATCCAGAATGTGTTTTTTATGGACTGAGCACAGCGTCTGAGACCTGGCACCAACTATACTTCTAACGCAGACTTTCCTGCACAGATAGCTTTTAAAGAAATTTAAACTTGATTTTAATAACTAAGGAAAACTTCACAAACAAAAAGGAACTAACCGCGGTTGGCTCTTTTTCCCCCTCCTCATTGCTTTTAGCTGTCTGTATGAAAATCATGCACGCCTATAATTATGTTTAAGGAATGTTCACAGGACTCCTACTCCATGTGAGCCCACCCCACCCTGCCCAGCCCCTTCCCACCCACCCGGCTCCTCCTTGGCCCCAGGCACAGCCGATGTTTCAGCCCCAGCTCTCATGTGGCTGAGCCCACCACGACCCCACAGCGATGGGGGCAGTCGGGCTCTGCACCTGAAGGCGCGGGCTGGAGGCAGCCCAGTGGTTTATCCCTTGGGATGAGCCCAGAGTCAGCCCAGCCAGGCTCCAGGAGATTCCAGCAGGATAAGGACAATCTCCAGACATTTAAGGTACGAAAATCAAAGCAAGTGCATTTTTCTGGGAGATGATTAGCTGGCCAGACTTGGGAAGATGTTCAGAGGGAAGAACAGAAGGCGCATCCCTGATGCAAATCCATGCAAAACAAAAATTAGTTCCCTTCTCCAAAGCATGGGAAACGCGGCCGATCAGCGACAGCTCAGAACTACTGAAAACAGGGAGGACAGCATCTCATCCCCTAAGATCGCTGTTAGGAAATCGGGATTTGTTCTGCTCACGTCGTCCCAAAAAACCCGGAGCAGGCAAGCAACCCGAGCGCAAATTATCAGCTGAAACAAACTGCAGCAAGGTCGGGGCAAGGCAGCGAGTGAGTTCAACTCCAAAGCGCCCAGAGGCGCTGCCCGGGCAGCAGGGCAGCGCTCCCACGTCCCCCACGCGTGGCGGTGCTGCGGGTGCCCGCAGGAGCGTGGAGCAGAGCCCAGAGCACAGCCGGAGCCCTGCGTGCACGGACTCGCACCACAGCCGCGTCACGTCACTTATTCTGATCTACGAAAGGTTTTGGGTTTTTTTTCTGTCTTTGGCCGCGGAGATAACGTCGCACGAGATAAAATCGTCCTTAAGACCGTTTCTGGGTTTAGCGGACAACAGGACAGCGTGCCTGTATGGTCGTACAGAGGACAGCAGCGTCCACCGGGAAGGATTTCCGAGAGCCCCTTCCAGCTGGGGCCGCTCCGGGCAGCACATGGGCTCCCAGCGGCAATGCGGGCAGCGCTTCCCAGCAGCACCCCTCCGTCCCAAGCACCTTAAGGGCTCCCCAGCCCGCTGGGCGAGCGCTCCCTCCGCCCTTCCCAAACCCACCTACCTCCGTCAGCCTCTCTTCACCTCCTGCAGGGCGAATTACTTCCAGAAGGGAACGCGCGCTGTCTGTGCCCGCCCGCAGGCGGCCCGGCCCCGGCACGGAGGTGGGGTCACAGCGCGGAGCCGGAGCTGCTGGGGACAAAGGGCGCGGCGCGGCGCTGCCTGGACCCGCGGGTACCGGTGAAGCCGGACACGAGCTAGCGATGTGCCCTCGCAGCTCAGAAAGCCGACCGTATCCTGGGCCGCATCAAAAGCGGCATGGCCGGCAGGTGTGGGGGACATCCTGCCGCTCCGTGCTGGTCAGGCATCACCTGCAGGGCTGCATCCCGATGGGCGCTCCTCGGTCCAGGAGAGATGCAGACCTGTTGGGGTACGTGTAGAGGAGGGCCACAACAGTGATCCAAGGAATGGGACGCGTCCCCTTTGAGGACAGACTGAGACACCTGGAGCTGGGAAAGAGAAGGCCCTGGGGAAATCTGACAGCGGCATTTCAGTGTCTGATGGGTGACCCCAAAAAAGGAGACACTCTTTAGCAGGGTCTGTGGTGATAGTGCAAGGGGTATGGCTTCAAACCAGAACAGGGGTGATTTGGGATAGATAGAAAGAAAAAGGTTTTATGAAAGAGGTAGGGAAGCACTGAAATTGGTTGCCCAGAGAGGTGTGGATGCACTGTGCTGCCATCCAGGGTCAGGCTGGACGGGGCTCTCGCCAACCTGATCTAGCAGGAGAGGGTCACACAAGGACACGTATCACAGCCAACACAGAACAAACAACCCCAACAAAACAGACAACAATTCCCCATTTCCCACCTCGCAGCCACGACCTCATCCCGGGGAATAGCAAGCTGCCGGGATGGCCGAAATCACTGTTTGATTTAGAAACAATAATAATAAAACCTCTGAAAAACATCACGTGTGGATGCTGTCATTTACCCACCCTGTGTGCTGCCCCGGGCCAGGTGACAGCAGCAGGATGATGCTTTCTGGTGATGCTGAAGGTCCCTTCCAGCAGAGCTGTTCTAAGGGTGTACCAGCACACAAAGGCAGGAGGAAGAATGCTGAGGTAAGCCCCCAGCTCCTGGCTTTTCAGAGGTTGCTTGGGTTTTTATCCTTCCCCTTTCTATAGAAAAAAAATAGAACAAGGGAATGACTTCTGCAGTCCTATCTCTATGTTAAGAGTGCTTGGGTTTGTTAGGAACCAACCAGCACGCTGAAACCACATGGGTTATTCCCAAAACAGCACCACATTACAGCAAAGCCACACAGACAGCAACACCCCGACACCACAGCAAAGCCACTGCCTGTCCTCCTTCACAAAGGGCACCTGCTGCTGCTTGTACCTCACAGTGCCCTGAATCAGCACAAGCCCAAGTGAAGCACTTTCTTTGTCGAGGTGTAACAGCTGTACCTGCAATGAATGCTTTTGCTCTCTGTGGAAACAAACAAACGTCATCCTCTCAGCACAGGGCAAGGCCACCACGTCACCCTCTCCGCTTTATAGGCATTTAAAGGCTGCTCTTAGTTTGTGATAGCACAAATGAGGTGCTTCCCAAGGAAGGAAAAAGAAAAGATGCCGGAGTGCAACTTTAGTAGCCGTGGAACAACAGAAACCACGGCCACATTTGTCTGGCACTAAGACAGAGAGGGACTCGTTTTTACGCCCGAGGGAGCAGCGGGTCAGCTCGTCACGTGTCACTGAAGATGTATTTTTAAAACGAACAAAAGCACCGACCAGCACATCCAAAACAGAGCTCCACAGACAGCCTCAGGAGGGAGAGCATCCCCCTCTCGCTGCAGACAAAACAGCCTGGAGAGAACTAAGAAAAAAGGTGATGTTGTTTCATGTGAGAGATGGTTATCTGGATTAACCTTCCACTCCACGTGAAAGAACTCCAGTCCGACATTTCTGTTAATTAAGCACTTCCAACCCCTACAATTCTGTGTCTCTCTGAGCAAGGACTCCTTACTTAGAAGCCTTAAGATGCTAAAGGCAGATTACAGCTGGCACCCTCGCTAGGCTACCCGTAGCACAGCTCTAATTAAAAACAACTGACACGAAAACACATTCTCACACATTTCCCTTATTAAACACAACAAAAATCCGTCCCTTTACTTACATCCTGTAACACGAGCTCCTGAGCACTCCTGCGGCACTCAGGACCACCCCACCTGGAGTCTTCGGGAGCACTTTAGAAGCAATTACATTTAGAGCCTTGCATATACCGAGCTCGGACACCCAGCGCTGCCGCTCAACTTTCCTTTGCGGCACTCAGAGCCCGGGCTCTCTGCAGATCACCGTCTCCCCGCCGGCCAGGCTGCATCGCCTCGTCCCCCGGCTCCCCCTGGAGGCCCGCACACGAACACCCGCTCGGTGCAGCTCACCGCGTGGAGAGGCTGAAGCCGAGAAGCAGGGTTTGTTTGGGAGATGCGGCCACGTGTGCTCCGCAGCCAGCTGCGGGTCCTTCCCTTTGGTTTCTAATCACAAGGAAACCTCCCTCTCAAAGCCACAGCTGAAACGTATATAAGGGCTCGCTCTGAGGGGCTCTTTTTTTTCTTGAATGCTTTAGGGCGAGGCGCGGTTAGGCTGCAGCCCTGATAGAGCATGGAGGGTACCTGGAGGATCTGCGTTTGTTTCTATTGCTGCATTCACTGGCTTTCTTCTAGCATCCTGTGCTCCCCGCGCTCCAGGGACCGCGCAGCAGCTGCGGAGGTGTCCGGGCTTTTGGTGGCTCCCCAGCTCCACCGCTATGCCCTCCTGCCTCCTCTGCTCAAGGTGCTGTCTGAGCAGGGACGCCGGAGCTGGGAGAGCGGGGCCCGCAGGCTGCAGCCGGACTCCCGAGCCCTGAGGTACATGAAGAGGCTGTATAAGATGTACGCCACCAAGGACGGGGTCCCCAAGGCCCACAGGAGCCACCTCTATAACACTGTTCGGCTTTTCACGCCGTGTTCCGAGTGCCAGCACCGCCGCGGGGACCTGAGCAGAGGTGGGTGCGGTGCGGGGCTCGGGCTGCTGAGAGCCGCTTCGGTTCTGAACCTTAAGCTCACAGCAATGTGTCCTAACTGCAACAGCACTTAAAGCAGCAGTCTGAATCTGAACCAGCTTCCTGCAGTGAGGTTGTGAGGCTGCTAAGATTCCTGACTTTAGGAAAAAAAATAATAATAATGAACGTAAATCCTATCGTAAGTGAATTAGGATCCATAGAGCCCTCATCTGATTTTTAATCCTTTGGTCTCTGTGAGTTTGAAGGTCGCTTTGTGTGCTGAGAGCATTTCGTGCTCAGAGAAGAAGAGGCGGTGGTGAGCAGCAGTGCACTGAGCATGCAGCCCCGTGGCTGAAGGAGGGCCAGCACACGGCTGCACCCATCCCAGAATAAGATGGCAAGTGCAGTAAATACAAATGACATCATGGGGAGTGATGAGATCAACGTATCCTGCAGTAGGGATGATTGAGACAGAAATATGCACCCAGAGTAGCTTGGAAGCTGTCCTTCTGTTTCATAAGAGAAAAGTAAACTGAGCAAACAAGGATTTCTTAAAGTGGTGCTTATAAATCTCTGTCTTGCTGGTAATCAGCTTCACTGGCAGCTGTTGGTCAGGAATACATGAGCAGGAGGAGTGAGTTAGTGCTAAAAACCAGAGGTTGTAAGGGGAACCTGGCAGCATGCCCTTCAAAACTGAAATGATTCCATGTTCTGGCTGTCTGTGCAACCCAGAGTGTTGGGTTCCTCGTTCCCCATAGCAGTGCTGGCAGGATGGCTGCTGGCCTCCAGTGCTGCTCTTCAGCTGTGCTTCGATGCCTCTTAAAAGCTCAGCCCTTGGTTTTGTTGGTTTCTTTGTTTCTGACCTGAGCAGACATTCCATATAATGGAAATATTTATGGTGTCTAAATTGGTTTGGCAGTTCCGATTATCTGCCTGACCGCTGTACGTATACATTGGTGGCAAATGAAGATGCATTAACTGCATGAGATCTTTGCTTCCCTTCTCAGGAGACCTTCACTCGGTGGATTTGCTCTTCAACCTGGATCGTGTTACTGCTCTCGAGCACTTACTCAAGTCTGTCTTGCTCTACTCATTTGACACTTCAGCTCCCACTCCTTCCTTTACGTGCACGTGCCATTTGTCTGTTAAGGAGCATGGTTTTTCTAGCCAAGTCTGTCCCAGCGTTTCGCACTCTGTAGCTTTTAGCCTGCACTTCGAAGTTAGAAAGCGCAAGTGGGTTGAGATTGATGTGACTTCTTTTCTGCAGCCTCTGATTGCTGCTAACAGGAGGAATATTCATATGGCTGTGAACTTCACTTGTCTGATGGGTAATCCACAACAGAACACTGAACAGGATCATCCCATTAATGTGGCTCTGGTCCCCCCTTCTCTTCTTCTTTACCTGAATGATACCAGCGAGCAAGCTTATCACAGGTGGAACTCACTTAGGCACAGAAGGAAGAGCCCGGTGTGGCCCAAGCAGAGGAGCAGTCCGTTTGCTGATGTGATGGGAGGCAAAGGAAGCCAGAACACGCAGGGTAAAAGGGCATCTCGGCACCGGAGAGAAGAGAACCTGAAAGAAGCTCCAGCAACTCCGCCTCAGAATTTGAGTGAATATTTCAAACAGTTTCTGTTTCCTCAAAACGAGTGTGAGCTTCACAGCTTCCGTTTAAGCTTTAGCCAATTAAAATGGGACAAATGGATAATAGCACCGCATAGATACAGCCCTCAGTACTGCAAGGGTGACTGTCCGAGGGTGGTCGGGCACCGGTACGGCTCTCCCGTGCACACAATGGTGCAGAACATAATATATGAGAAACTGGACTCCTCTGTTCCCAAGCCCTCCTGTGTTCCCGCGGAATACAGCCCTCTGAGCGTCCTGACCATAGAGCCCGATGGCTCCATCGTCTACAAGGAATACGAGGATATGATAGCTACCAAGTGCACTTGTCGGTAGTGGGTGCACCCTGGTGTTTCACACTTGGGTGTTCAGCGTTGGCAAAATATTTGGAGCATTTGTGGAATCCTGTCAGCTCTTTCAGGCTGGATAGGATTTAGCACGGGGTTAGCGGGTGTTTGCATAACAGCACTGTTTCTGTAGCCACTCAGCCTGCCTAGGATGTGAAATTGAATGTAAATATCTTTTTATTGGAATGATACTGCATTTGAATGGAAGTGGTTTCAACTACTGGATGCCAATTTTAAGCTGTTTTGTTAAGATTTAATAATAAAATGAATGCCTGTCACACATACCACTTAAATTCAGTGTCTGCTAGACTTCCTCCACATAAAGAAATCCTTTGTAATGACCTTCAGCTGAGCTCCTAGGGAAAGAGGGAAGGCTAATGTTAAAGTAACTTCCTCAGTATTTCATTCTTTTTCCTTTACAAATTTCCAGTTCCCCTGTGCTTTTCTGGTTTGAGGAACGTTGCAGAAGATGCGTGGCTCAGGCTGGGGAGCTAAGGGAGCCTGAGCCCACACAAAGGACTGCTTTGGTAGGGCTTTTTTTTTTTTCTTCTTTTTTTTTTCTTTTAAATAGAAGAATGCAGTGCTGTTTTGTGTTTTTCTGAATTGCTACGAATAGCTGTGAAAACAACTTGCAAATATATCGTTGCGTGAGCTCCTCCTTTCTCTCCCAGTCTCTGACCCTAGATCCTGACCCCACAGCTCTGTCGGGCTCGGTGTGGGCATGCAGCCTGCAGGGAAGGACAGAGTCCCAGGGGCTGCGTGGCTGCTGTCCTCCAGGTGTGCTGCCCTGGTCCGGGGATTGCGTTAACCTGGGGCTGCTGCACTAAAAATAGTGCTTACTTTGGCTCCGGGTGAGGGTCTGTGTTACCAGGAGCTGCAGGCAGAACAGCTCCACGGCAAACAAACCCCTACCCCGCGTCGGTGCTGCATTCCATTGGCTCAGAGAAGGGCTCCTTGCCTAATCAGCACCACTCCCACCGAGCCGCTCCGAGCCGTGCCAGCTGGGCTCTGCCAAGCGTTTGTTTATTTAGAGCGTTCTCCCCTCGGATGGTGTCCGCGGGTCCTCCATCGCGCCCCGTTCCGCTGCGTCCTCCGGTGATGCTGCGTCCTCCGGTGACTTTTTCTCACGGCGTTTCCGTGGGGATTGGAGAGATCCGTGCAGCAAAAACAAACACGGAGGTGTAACATAAAGATTCATTAGGTTGGAAAGGACCTACAAGATCATCTGGTCCAACCATCCTCACACCACCATCCCTACCCACCAAGCTGCTAAATCCAATCCCTCAGCACCTCATCTAAACGCTTCTTGAACAGCGCTAGGGACGGTGCCTCAGCCCCCTCCCTAGGCAGGCCATTCCAGTGCCTGACCACTCTTTCAGAGACAAAATTTGTCCTCAAATCTAATCTAAATCTTCCCCGGCACAACTTGTGGCCATTCCCTCTCGTCCTGTCATTAGTTACCTGGGAGAAGAGGCCGACCCCCTCCTCACCACAGCCTCCCTTCAGGAAGTGGCAGAGTGCGATGAGGTCTCCTCTGAGCCTCCTTTTCCCCAGGCTAAACAATCCCAGCTCCCTCAGCTGCTCCTCGTCAGACCTGTGCTCCAGACCCCTCACCAGTTTTGTTGCCCTTCTCTGAACACGCTCCAGGGCCTCGATGTCTCTCTTGTAGTGAGGGGCCCAAAACTGAATGCAGTACTCGAGAGCTGAGTACAGGAGGATGATCACCTCCCTGCTCCTGCTGGCCACACTGTTCCTAATCCAGGCCAGGATGCCATTGGCCTTCTTGGCCACCTGGGCACACTGCTGGCTCATGTTGAGCCGAGCATCAACCAACACCCCCAGCTCCTTTTCCTCTGTACACTCCTCAAGCCATTCTGCCCCAGGCAGGTGTTGGGTGAAGAAGCCGATGCAAAGAGCAGCGCCCGATCCGCGCCGGGAGCGGCAGTGACAGCGCTGCGGAAATAAACAATGGCGGGAGGGGGGGGGAAAGCCACGGTCACCATGGCAACCGGCGCAGCCGCGCGGCCCGGAAGCGGAAGCGGCCTCTGAGATCCACTTCCCGGGGCGCGGCGGCGGCAAGGTGACACGGTGCCGCCATGGGGATCCACTTCGGGAACCTGGCCCGGGTGCGGCACGTCATCACGTACAGCCTGTCGCCCTTCGAGCAGCGAGCCATCCCCAACGTCTTCTCGGACGCGCTGCCCAACGTGTGGCGGCGGTTCAGCTCGCAGGTCTTCAAGGTGGCGCCCCGTGAGTAGGCCGCGGCGCTGGGGGAGGAGGAGTGGGCGCACAGCGGGATGTCGCGACATGGCGGGGCGCACAGCGGGATGTCGCGGCGTGGCGGGGCTCACAGCGGGATGTCGCGACATGGCGGGGCTCAGAGCGGGATGTCGTGGCGTGGCGGGGCTCACAGCGGGCTGTCATAGCGTTGAGGGGCACAGAGTGGGCTGTCGTGGCGTGGAGGGGTTCAGAGCAGGCTGTAGTGACATGGCGGGGCTCACAGCAGGCTGTCGTGACATGGAGGGGTTCAGAGCAGGCTGTCGTGACATGGAGGGGTTCAGAGCAGGCTGTAGGGACATGGCAGGGCTCACAGCAGGCTGTCATGACATGGAGGGATTCATAGCAGGCTTTCATGACGCGGCAAGGCTCACAGCGGGCTGTTGTGACATGGTGGGGTTCATAGCGGGCTGTCGTGACATGGCGGTGCTCACAGCAGGCTGTCATGACATGGAGGAGTTTGTAGCGGGCTATCGTGGCGTGGCTTTGTTGTGTCAGGAGCACAGCGAGTGGCTCGGGCCGCTCCGTGCCTTCCCCTGTGTCAGTGCTCGTTTTGCCTTGCAGCCTTCCTGGGCGCCTACCTGCTCTACTCCTGGGGCATGCAGGAGTTTGAGAGGCTGAAGAGGAAGAACCCTGCTGACTACGAGAACGACCAGTGACGGCAGCGCTGCGATGTTGCCGCTCTGTGTTAGCCACGGCTCGTTGCTACGCTCGTTCATGTGACAGGGAGATAATATATGATAATGCCTAATAAACTTCAACTTTGTCCCACGTCCTTATATGAAGTCTGTGTCTCGAAGCATTTAAGGTGAATTGCACCACGTTATCTGTCGGGTGAATTCCATACGGAGCGATAACTAAAACTCTCTGTGCTCAAATTGCTTTGTTTGACATTTCCAGACTCTCTGGCTCCCACTTTTCGGAAATAGATCTCAGTGTGGTTAGTTGGAGACAGCCCTTGCTCCACTGCAGGCAATGAGAAATGTCAGCACTGAGGTGAGCTCTGCCATCCCTTTATCTTTCCATCACTAGTCACTTTTGGCTTGAATTAGAGTACATTCTAGCCCCAGTACCTGTGAAGAACAAACAGTCTGATATGATACTGACAAAAATTGCCTAACCCGACTGACGGTTCAGAACTGAAGATGAGCTTTGACCCTCTATACAATGACCAGGTTATCGTGTTTATTAACAATAATAATGATAAACTGCAATTCTGATGTTTGGTTAGTGGCAGCTGGCTGAATTAGAAGCAGTTTCTAGGGACCTATAAGGAAGTAAAAGGATTATTTTAACACCCAAAGATGATTTAAGGAACTCTGTTACTACCATTCATTTTCAAACACATGACTACAAAAGTCGCCCCGGGGCTTCAAATACGCGACATGCTTTGCTCTGCAAAGTCCAGAACATTTGGCTCGTTCCTTTATCTTTTATTTTTCTTAGTGTTGAGCTGACTGTCTCAAACTGAAGCATAAGCAAAGCAACACGTTTATCTCCCTGTCGTGCTGTTCCTGCAGCTGTTAATGAAAATTTATCTAATCTGCAGAGTGACGTTTTCCTGTGATAGGTTCTGTATGGGTTAAGGGCTGAGCTGTCTGGGAGACAAAGATGCTCAGTCTCTCACTTCAGCTTGAGGTTGTCAGAAACGAGTAAAGCAAGCTACTCGGAGCTGCAAGTTCTGCTAAAATAATCTGTTTAACTCTCAGTTCAATCCTATCTTCTACTTATGCAATGAGAGCAATGAACTGGGTACTCCAGTTCTGAGAGCTGGCAAAGGTGTCCACAGGCACGCTTTGCTCAGAGCTCTTATTTAGGTCCTGTTACCCTTAGAGAGCGACAGCAGTTGATTTACAGCCTGAATAACAGGACATGTAAACTTTGTGCAGTGGGAGCTGGAGGCAGTTCTTTTCCAGTGCCTCTCAGCAGTCATTGAGTGTGAGCAGCTCAGAACAGAGCCCAGCCTCCTGATGAGGTCTCTGCCCCCATTCACAGACAGCTGAACTATGTCCTGACCAGCTGCTAGACTGCTGTAAACAGGTGGCACGTTCAGCTGCCACTGCTGAGTTTACCTCCAGCCCGTGAGCCTCGAGCAGCAGCACTGCTGCCAGGCCCCAGCTTCTCACCTCTGTGCTGCAGGGGCAGCAGGAGGGCTGGAGCTGCTCCCGCTGCTGGTGGTGCCTGCTGCAATCCTGCTGAGCTGTTCCCATCTCCGGAGCTGCCTGCAGTCCCAGCCCGTGCAGCAGGGAGAGATGCAGACATGGCACTCTGGCATGCTGCTGCAGTGATGGCTCCCACCTGCCAGGTGCTCCGTGGGAGTTCAGCTGAGCAGCGTTTCACAATCTCAACAATGGAGTTGAAAATTTCATCTGATTTATTTCGGATGTCCCTTCACTAAATGTCAGAAGGAGCAACACAGCATCGTTTAAGGCTTTTCTTTTTCAGTTGTGTAAACCAGCATCATTGTGATGGCTGGCTAGCAGTGCACACCTGGACTGTGCTGAATTTGCATACATGGAAACAATCACTCTTTTTTTTCTTGCACAGACTAAACATATTGCAGCCTACAAGGGATCTGCAACTACAAAGACACTATAGAGGACCCAGGATACACAAACACTTTGATTTACCATCACAAATTACTAGCTTTAGCTAGCCAAAAAAGCTGAGAAAGAATGAAGGCACTGCTCTATGAGTTGAGATGCCATTTCAAACCTGCGCTCCGTAGGTGAAGTCAAGACAAACCATGGCTCTTCTTTTCCTGTCTCTGTTCTACAGTGCCTGGATGAGAAAGGAGAAATTAAAACAGATGTATGTAAAGAAAGGATTCAGTGGAAGAAACAATTGAAAAGAAAGCCAACCAATGCTGAAGCTCAGCTGTTTGATCTGCAATAACTGTGTGAGACCCAAGAGTGTGAAATGATTCCTCCTCACAGGGAAGCAAGACAAATAAGGGGAAGAGGGAAAAGTAAGAGGAACCCCAAGAAAAGAACAAATCTTCCAGTAGTGGGTTGGAGGCAATATGCTGTGAAGGGTTTCTATTCAATCCCAGTGAAATTTGGGCTTCACAGTAATCATTTGTAAGCTGGAACCTGACGACATAGCAGGCATTATCTTAATCTATGTAACTTGCCTTCCACGCTGGCATTTATGCCTCCATATTAAGCAATCACAGAAAACTGTAGCCTACTGCATCCTTACTGGGATTCATAATGTAGCTAAAACATGATTATTTTGTGCAGTGCCTGCCTACCTGAAGTAGCCCTTAAAATAGACTGCTTCAAAATCTGCATGCAGAACTTGACACAACTACGTTGGCATTGTTACTCTGCAGTTAAAAAAATCTTTTCCTTGTCAGATACAGCATGCTCGGACAGACGTGGAAGCTGGATGCACAAAATGTCACAGCCAAAAAGCAGCAAATACTGCCAAGGCACATTTGCAGAGTGCTAATCTTAGAAGCACACTACTCCTACTTGTCTCAGTGGGAGACAAGTGGGAAAAGCATGTCTCAACTTCGATATTTTGGTAAAAATCAGAGGCAATGTGTAGACCCTTCTGAACGTTATTTTCTGTAGGCTGTTGGCAATCTCGTACCACCACAGAAAAGCTTAAGGTTCCCCTTAATTGCAGTCTGCCTGTCCACATCTGTGGGAGTTTGACTGGCACCTTTTTGAAGATCAATCACGAGTTACACTGTGAGCTACAGAGGCAGACTACAGCAGAGAGCGTGCACCTCAAGGAAGCAGACTGGCTCACCTCCACAAAATCCTTGCAAGCATTTCTTCTACTGTTGTGCTCAGCTATCTAGAGATTAACTGGACATTAGGATCCTTGAAAAAACGCATCTATGACTTATCTAGCAGTAGTTGAATGATTTTTACATTCCAAACCCCACATGGGAAGTATCCCATCTGATTCTTAAGCACCACTTTGTGGAAAGAAAGGTTCAATGACTTGCTTGTGATTGGGTCCACACACCAAGAATGAGAAGCGGAATCAAAAGTCTGATTCTCTGCTCCAAGTAACCCCAGGAGAACAGCATTTCCCTCCCAGCTGGCAAACTCAGAGCTGTGCATACTGTGAATGTCACAGAAGTCAAAGAAAGGTCAAATAAGGCTATGGCTTTTTGATCTTCACCACGATACTGTTGGCCACCCACACTTTTACTTGCAAGCACACAGCGGAGTTCTGGTAACATGCTAGATAGACTTTAAAGAAGGAACAGTTGGCAAATCTGGTAAGTTGACCAGACAAAGTACAAGTGGAAGGAGAGTAAATTATTAGCTAGAGAGATAGGCCTTGAACCAGATCACTGCAGTAGATGCTAACTTTGTAATTCCCTCTTGTTCGTAAATGAACTTTGTTCCTGTAATGACTGACAGCTGATGTAATGATAAGAGAATGAAGTCTATAAAAATCTGGCTGCAGCTTGGGAAGTTCTATTCGGGGCTCTTCCAACCTTCACCCACGGCTGCACCGACAGCTGAAGTGGCAGCTCAGACTCTGAAGATGCACTGTTTAAAAATGATGGCATTCCTTTTATTCTTCTCACTGCTGCTGCTTGGTCAGGTAAGCAGAGACAACTAATTAAAGTGCTAGTTCAAACATCGGGCAGCGAGGAGGTGTGGGAATGAGAGTAACTGGCAGGAGCCAGCAGTATGGGTAGAGCTGTTTTAGCAGATTCAGCATCCCAAAGAAGCAGAGTAACTGCCTAGTGAGGGTTGGTTACTCTGAAAAGCCATTGAGCAAGTAACTGCCTTCCCTCCCAAACTAGAATGCTGATTTTAAATAACTGTTTCTCTAGGACTTAGACACAATAAGAAAGCCTGAAAACAGGAAAGATTTAAAGTCCTTCGCTTTATGTGTTTAAGATGTTTGGCCTGAGCATCATAATGACCCGCTGCCTGCTGCTGCTGCATGCTCCTGACAGTTGGCTGCAACTCTGTTCCAGGTGCACTGTGCTTCCCTGCACCAAGCACAGCCCCACCTGAGACAGAGGCGGATGACACCTTTCTGGAGAGGAGTGTCACTGAGACCTGTGGGAGCCTCCTGCAGGGATAACAGCGAGTGCATTACAATGCTGTGCAGGTAACTAACCCCGACCGGTGCCAGGGCTCAGAGACCACCGATACTGTGTTATGTAGAGGAAGATCCCACTTACTCAAATAACATATGGAATGAATTCTGTGCATAAAAAATGATGCCAGGAATAAGGATGGAGCAATAGATTGAGACCTCTTTTGTTAGCAGTACAAACAGAACAGTCATCAAGGGCACTTGGACTCAAGCCTTAGCCATTGCAGTGCACCCCCCAAAAGTCATCTTAAATAAGAAAAAAAGAACACAGAATTCTAGACTGAATTTAGGTGATGACTTAAGAGGCCTTAAAAAATGATTTTTCTTAAAGCCAGCACTGTTCCCTTTAAAGCATATATTAATTAAAAGCAGCTTCTTAAGCTCAGTTTAAGGAGAGCTAAACTATTAAAGCAAATATTCCTCAGTTCCCACACACTCATAATGAGTGAGCTGCCCAAATGCATAGATACTTAGTGACTGGAAGCTGATTTTGTGCAGCACCTACTGCACTCCCGGCAGAAAGCAAATGGAAGGAGAGTAGAACACATACATCATCTGCATGCAAATGCTACAGGAAAGGGCAGTCAGGCTCCTCTTTTGCAAGCATTTTAAATGCTTCCTTTGGTTCTACTGACTGCCATGGATGGACTGTAACAGCAGCTACAGGAAGGTAAACAGACAGAAAGGCGTCTCTCAAGTACAATTTGTACAGCACTGTCTGACTATTGAGACCTGGCTAACACGTACTTTGGAGTTACCATGCAAAGCAAAGAACATTAAATGAATAAAGTCAAACTGAACCGACTTAGTGAGATCAACAGCAGCAGCACTGACAGCTGAGTGAGATGAGCACTGCTAGGGGCAGACAGACCTGTGTAAGCCCTACACGACCACCAGTCCGAGCTGCCAGTGCCTGATGTTGTTTTGTTCTCCAGGAAGAACCGCTGCTTCCTTAGAACAGCCTCCGAGTGACCTGCCATGAAGAACAGCCACCACAGTCACTGCTCCCACGGCTCAGCTCTACTTCGGACGTATTTATTGACCACGCAGAAGCTACAACAGCAAATCAGCAAAACAGTGCATTCGACTTCTCTGTCCTAAGAACTGCTAAAAGGACTTCAAAGAGATGGAGAGCATTTGCTCACCACGGCTGTACCTCCGCAGCACGCACTGAGGATGACTCTGGCCAAGCTCAATAAAAGGACTCTGCATCTCATGTTTGTTTTGTTGTTTTGTAATTGTTCGTATATATTTATTTTTTAAGGTGTGTATTAAAAGTTTATTTTCAGCAAACTACCTGGGTTCTTCCTTGCATCCTGTGACCACAGCGTATGGTGAGAGCACAGCAGGCATTTCAAGAAGTGCTTATTTCACAGTGGACTTTAGACATTTATCCTTCAGCCTGGCAACTGCATAAAGCCGATCACGCTTCTGTCTCATTTCAGTCTCAATAGCTGAACTCTTATCCGTACTTCAAATAAAGTCGCTAGAAGAGAGAGCAAACAAACTGATAATAATAGTGCTAGCAGATCCAATACACTAAATATATCTGGTGATAACTGGAAGAAGTATTTACTTTCAAATTATTTCTAATCAAAATTGCCTACGTCCCAAGCTGACCTCTGTGCCTGAAGTATCCTATGAATTCAAAATACCTTTTATCAAAATCAGATTTTGACCAGATACGCTTTAACTGGGAGAGCAGAGAGAAACTGCTACTTCTGACCAACAGATACCAACAGGTCTGCAGCACACACACCCTGAGAGCGTCCCCCCTCACTGTACACACCGAGCTGGGATGAAAAACAGAGAGCTCTGCTTAAAAACACAGCAGCAGGGAGCAGGCAGCCCATTCAACAGCCACGACCACTTTGACGTTTAATACAGAAAATCTATTTGATATTTATTAAACTTAGTTTCTCCAGTTACAGTTTTGCATTGTACAAAGCATTTTAATGACACAGTAGTTAAAAAGATCTTTACAAATTGAAATGTGATACCCTTTTCTCCAAATATTTTAATTGCCATAAATTTGTTTAAAAATACACATTAAACGCATGTTTCAGACACTAAACTTTCTATAATCTCAATACCACAAAATACATAGAATATACTATACAGATGTGGAAAAAATCTAGTTAGTATATAATACTTTGCTCACCATTAACAGCTTTATTACGTGAAATGCACATACTGACTTAGAAATCCTAATTTTGAGCCCCAAAGTACCCTTTGAAATTTCAAATGTATTGCAACAAATAAAATCACAGTCGGTGTGTTGTTTTCAGGTTTTGGTTGAAGACAGATGCCTAAATTTTCCGATAGAAACAGAACATAACACATGGACTCGTCACGTACAAAGCGTGGAACAGAGACATCCCAGCAGCCACCAGCAGTACCTTCCTGTGAGATCTGTAAGGGCTTCACTTATAAGCGACAGGTGAAAAGTTCCCTTCCCTCACCCACAAACCCTCCCCCAAAAAAACCCTTCTTCATCAAATAATAATTTCAATTAAGATAAAGGATTTTTAATAAATATATAAGCACTTTATCCTCCATATACAAAATTTCTTAAAACAATTTAAAAGGGGGACCAGATACAAACGTCAGAACTGTGCTTGCAAAAGTCATGCCTGGTCCTTAGAGTTGAGTTCTCAGATGCGTAAGGTCGATGCAGCTGAAAAGAACTGTGCACCCAACACCGCTCATCTCCAGGGTTGCATATAAAAACCAAAGCCAGGGAACACTGCGTTCCAACCTGCCTGTATCAGCTCCAACAGCAAACACCGACAGTATGACGGGAACAGATACGTTTCCAGATGAAATTAGATGAAAACTTTTACATCAAGACAGCCTATACAAACTCTAATGCTGTAACACAGCATTCCAAATTGCTCAGTAATAGTGTATTCAGTTGCAACTCAGCTGAGATGGGCAGAGAGCAAAGAACTAATGCTGTGGACCAGAGCTCGTACTGAGAGCAAAGCGTGCTCAGCACATCACTAACCCCTCCCTCCCCCGCCCCCAACACCGCTGCTTTCAGATGGCATCCAAAACCAATTCCTTGAGAAGTAATGGAGTGAGACACACACCACGATTCCCTGATTGATGGCGTCTGGGTAACCTTCACACTTGGGAAATTTGCCTCCTGGAATAGCTCTGTATTCGTTGCCCACCAAAAGCTTTGGCTAGTCCTCACACTCAGAGACATCCAGCATTAACACAGGGGTTTCCCTAACACTGCTTCGTGAGATGGAGTCGTTTAAACCCTGACCAAAATATTTGTCAGAAATCTATAAATTTGGAAGTTGCTTACTCCCCAATGGGTAATTCAAACTTGACTTGCTCAGGCCCTTAACGGAAACGCTGCAGTGACAGTAAATACCTGTTAGGTAAGTGAAACATTAAATACAGCAAAGGTAGTCTCTCTTTCCAATAGTTTCCCATTTTGGAAAACCACATCATTGACTGCCTACGGCTTTCTTTTGCTTGCCCCAGGCAAGCACAGCATCGTTTCCATGAACTACTGACTCTCCGTATGTTGGGGCCATTCATAAATACATTTCAGGGCTTTGTTTTGTTGCTTTTGTTATCACAGCAATCAAGCCTCAGCAATCTAAAGGAATATACATTGCACTCCTGTATAATATGCAAGATTTATCACCAGTAAGATGGTGACTCAGCACTCAATAAATAATATATCAATATAGTCAGTTGCACCATAATCTAAAAACAAGTATAACATATACTTTGGACAGACTGATTTCATATATATATACATATATATTAAAAGACACATACAATACAAATTGCATACTGCCATCAAAAGCCAAGGAGAGCCATCCACGCGCTCTACTTTATGGCTCATAGTTTCAAACCAAAATAAAACTATCGGGCTGTTTTACTCCGGTGTCCTGAAGATTTGTTTATAAATATAAATGGTTGCACTCATCACCTAGGAACCTGCAAGTTTCACAGCAAATCCAAATCATAGTGATATCTGAGCAAGCCTAGTCTGATTAAGCCATTTTTAAGATTCACCAACTGGGACCGTGTTCAGTAAGGGGATTCAAATC
Organism: Callipepla californica brunnescens; assembly: GCA_023055505.1. Taxonomy (NCBI): domain Eukaryota; kingdom Metazoa; phylum Chordata; class Aves; order Galliformes; family Odontophoridae; genus Callipepla; species Callipepla californica. The sequence goes on from JALIRH010000014.1 coordinate 17,153,851, forward strand.
ACAGCGCTGATATGTGTTTAAGGTTCAATCGTCACGGGAATCGTTGAGGGAGTGAGGGAATCCCTCAGCAGCCCCAGCACCACGTGCCTCGGCACATCCCTGCTGCTGCACAGAGGTCAGAGAAGGACAGAGTTATCCCTCCCGCTGCAGTTTGGTGTCGGGATGGAAGCATGTTAATATCTGCATTTTTTTTTTTCTTACAGCTACGAAATCTGACAAAGCACACAACTTCTGTCTTTGAAACGATGGCAAATCCCGAATCAGATATGCTTTTGGAAGCGTGAAATTTAGGTTTCTCTGACTGAAACAGCCACAGATGAGTAAGGCATTTCTCTTCACATAATGGGACCACTGCGCATCTCCCATACGGACAGAAAACTTGGGACAGCACTCCAGGGAACACTTCCCTGTGACGGATTCAGGTGGGCCACTTCCAACCATTTCAGGTCCACATTTTGACACAATGTACAAAGTCTTCCAGTTAAGTGAAGACGATTTAAGACCCACCGGCCCAGGGACGGGCGATACGGTGTTTTTAAGAGACAGCTGCGTGTGACACCAAAAGGTATTTGTGGGACTCTAAGGAAACAAAAATAAAAAACAAACCACAATCCCAGAGATGAGACCATTCCTGCTTACAGTCGTGGTCACTGTGCACGAAGAGCAAGCCGAAAGCAGCAGCTCTGCAAAAAGATCAACTGTGAACGCAACTTCTACAAAGGTATTTCTTATATAGCGTCAAAAGTGTGCTAGGCACTTTAGAGTATTAAAGGAAAAAATTAGTTGACAGTGTCCCATCAAGCAGGATGCAGAGTCTGAGGGCACGGAGTTCTGTCTCTAACAGCAAACATGAAAAGAAACGCCATCTTGCACAGTGATTCAATGGAAAGGATGCTCCAACCAACAGAGCTGATCAGTGACTCAGCTGCAACGGGGAAAGCCACGGGTCCGCTAACCACGCGTCGGTTCGAATGTAGCAAAGCTCTTCTGGAAGTACAAAACACGCTGGAACGCAAAGGAAGCTCTACGAATATGCAGCTACCTCTTAGCAGGTTGCTCATTTGCAAAACTTCTAAACTCTTAAAGCCCATAGGACATACTGCAGTACTAAGGAGCGTAGAATTCGATTCCTTCGTTCGAGGTTGCCATGATTTTGGCACTTCACCACAACTACACAAAACTTTAGTGCAATATTTTTTCCTGAACGTGCGCGTTCGTATCTGGTACAGAGTTAAGGGTTAAGTGGGAGACAAAACCAAGCAGCATTCCACAATCGCACCCTGAAGTATTCAGAGCTTGACTCTCTAAAAGGAGACCACTGCGATGAGAGGTCGGGTCGCGTGACAGACACTGCTACTTTCACAAAGGAAATGGAATTTTACCCAAGTACTGCAGAAGACCACTGCATACAGTATACCTGGTCCTGCTGTAAAACATCTTGTAAACAGTTCATAAAATCTTCATCTAAAAGTAAGGCATAAGGCACACCAGACATGTTAGGGGCACTAAGCAATACTGAAAGCAGTAGCAGTTTAAACCTTTGACTCAGACAAGCACCTCACGTGGAAAGGTACTTTGGTTTACACGTTTTGAGAGCAGTCGGCTGCAACTCCACAAACGATTTCTGTTGCACCAACTCGCTTCCTCTCGAGTGAATATTCTGCTCCTTTGAATGCATCAAACACGAATGGGACCTTCATTAATATGGGGTAAATACAAGTTTTAAATCCGTTCTGCATCAAAACGATTAAAGGACTTCCCTGTAATAGCAGGTGTGCTCCCCACCCCACAATGGCTGTTGCACTGTCATGCTGTAGTGTCCGTTAACCACCAGACCCTAAAAGGAAAAAAATGGACCTCCGTCTCTACTGAAGATTCCTGATTTTCCAGTCAACGAAAAAGACTCAAACGGCAGTTCTGGTAGGAATTAAACTACTGCTGATTTTTCTAACCATGAAACTGCTGATTTTGCAAGTGTCAAAAAACGACAAGCAAGGAAACAAAATGTGTTTTAAATGAAGAGATATCAAAAAGCACAAGATTGTCCGTTTCAGAAACCCTTCCTATACGCATCGCACCTATCAGACCGAAGTTCATTCCTACACCATTACTCTGATATTACATCAAAAGCAAATTACTGCAATGTTTTGCCATCTGTTATAGTGTTAATCAACGTTTTGAAACTGCCTTGAAAGCAACCCAAGTCAGATCCAGCTAAATATTTTTCCATATAAATTTCTTTAAAATTCATTTAAATGAAGTATTTTAATACGTAGAAGAATATCTGGAATTTTTCTATTTAGTACAAATTCTGCAATAATAAAACTCTAGCTGTCATTTATTAGTTGATTCATAGGCGTTAGGCATGAAAAGTATGGTGTTTCTACACGTTAGAACCTATCAATCCTAATTCCTTTTACAGGTTCTACCACCACGAGACATTACAGAGTAACAAAGCTCACAAAGTACTTAAATAAAGTGTCTATGTTTAATTTTTCCTAAGTTCTTGAAAGGGTAAATTTAGGGAAGAAACAGCTAAAAACTGCCCCAAATTGGGCCTTTCAAAATTAAAATTAAAAAATTAAAATAAATAGGATTTAAACCGACTATCCATGTATTATGACGGGAATTCCAATGACCCAATCTATCCAGGATAGATTAGCAAAGCTACACCTTTATACGTCGCAAATTTAAAAATATTTAAATAACTTAGAAAGGGAATACTGAAGGAGTCCACTAACGAGGAAATTTTGGGTTAAAACACAAAACACAAATCAGGATGGGAGACATGTGAAAGCATTCCTTGCTCTTAGTGTCAACTAAGCAATGTGTTATGGCAGTCTTCCTTATTGACATGACACAGTGTTGTGGAGATAAATCAGAGGCAGCGAGAAAAATGTGTTCTGTTTTCCATTCCTTCAGTCCCAAGTATCACTTGGCATCCAGGCGCAACCAGTGTAGTCCCTGACGGGTGTAACGCACTAGGTCTGTCATGATGCTTGAATTAAAAACCAGAGGGCCCATAGCTTTATCCAGTTCAGCAAAGAACTCTAGAACAACAGAAACATAAATTAGGCACAACCTTCCGTGTTGGCTGCTGCATGGGAAATACTGTACTCCCTAAAAAACAGCTCAGCAAAAATCTTTAGGATCAAGACGAAAGAAATGAAACAAGGCTGAACCACGGCAGAATAAAAAGAAAGAAGTCCTTTCTAGTCCACTTCCTCACTGTGCTGCAGAAGACTGGCTGCTAAGCGTAATTACACTATGGTTTAACCGTCTTGGCCTTCTCCCTCAAATGAGCATATTAACTTCAGGATTTCAGAAAAGGAAATGTACCAAGTTCTGCTTCCTGCAGAGAACGACTTACAGGAAATGCAGGATTTATTTATTTATATTAAGCAGAGCAGGCAGGAAATGTTACAACTCCAGCACCACCTGACAACCAAGACAGCCAGGCCAGGACATCACTGTCACTGAAGGAATTTCTTTCCATCTTTCATTTGCAGAAGACCCAATTAAGTATCCTGTGCATCATTAACCGTAACTCCAAGATTGAAAACCTGTTAGAACTCAGCACAAAGTGCACGTCTGAGTTTATATAACCTGCCTTGCCTACCCTTACCTTTCTGTTCTTTCGACAGCTGCTCAGCTTGGTCCCAGATTTCAGTGGCATAGAGGAAGTTGGATGTCACTTGGACATAGCTGGCTGCCATCTGATGGATCCTCTGGGGGATCGTCACCGAAGACCCGCTCCCTGAAGGGTTGGCTGCCCCAGATGAGTAATTTCCTGAATTCCCTGGAGACAGCTTTGGAGAGACTGGAGACGGCATACCAACAGGCTTGCTGCTTATCCAGAGAGAAACATCACATTGTAAAACGCACACACAGGTGTGTCACGTGCATCATGCAAAGCTCTCTTCCTACAGCTCACAGCATGGGATGCTAAAGGACTCCTCCCGCTTCACACACCAACAAGTCAGGATTTGGCCTGCTTCTGAAAATCTGAGGATCCTCCAAGCTCCTGTATTTTAGCCTCAGAACCAAAATCACTATGCAGCATCTCTCAATTAAAGTTGTTGTTTAAATAACTTTACGCAGTAATAATGAAAAAAATAAACAAGGTAATTATACCACCATTATGTTACATTTTCAAGTAACATGACACAAATCTGAAATGCCCTCCTAAAAGTCCATATTTTTTTTAAATATTTTTATAGAGTAACCTATAAAAAGTCTGCTGTTATATTTCAATTCTAAATTGCTATATTATGGAAGAGCCAATCATGAAAGAACTCACAGCCATCTGGGCTACAATAATGCTATTGTTTTGAGGGAGAAAGCATTATATGAAACAACAGACCACTGACACGAGTGACCCATGTGCTAAGGACACAATGAGGTTTTCTTTTTGTTCATTCCTCCCAACAAGGAGCTGCCTGAGAATATTTTTGTACAGTAATCCTCTAAAATCAGAATACTGACCTGAACAAATGAATCAAAATCTAGACCTTAGAACAATTAGCAATTAGTTCAGAAAGAGACAATGCTCAAAAAAGTGAGAAGCTGCTCTTTGAGCACCTCAGACCCACAGTCTGTATGGAAAAGGGAGCTACAAATGTAGAAATACAGGTAAACTTTCACTACCTACCTTCCCATACCAGGTGACGGTGCTTGAGAATTATTGTAGGAATTCTGTTGGAGAGAAATAAATTTATGTTCACAGCTCAGCTAATTATATTTCACCTAGTCATTTAATTGCTCATTTCTGACAAGCCACAAGAACTCATGTTCTTTTAAGCAATAAACTAAATCCCAAATAATACCAAAACACTTTCAAAATTGGGAAAATATCTGTTTCACTGATGACAATGACTCAAATCAGTGAAGAAGCAGTGAATTTTAGCTTTGTTACATCAGCAACGAGAAAAGTATTTTTAAATTCCCTTTGAAGCCACCTACATTTACTAAAAACAAAAGCTGCACCAAAATATTAACCAGAAGCTATCACAGTGGGACCAGCGGGCGGATGACATTACAGCCACGCTGTATCCTCTCAGCTTTAAGCAGCTTGAATATGCTCTTAAGGTCCAGTCCTAAATTAGGGCATACATGAAGTTCACATGAGCAGTCTGAATTCTGGACAGAGGAATTTTAAATGACGCAGAGCTTCAATTTGATTAGTTTTTCCTTTTATATTTGAAGAAAATATATAACCAATTACCTTCAGATGTTCAGTCAGAGTTTTAGAATATTTCAATGCACTTTCCTTTTTCAGTTTGAAAAGCCTTAGGTATAGCAGAGATTGGCACCGAAGACTAACCAAAGAGAGAACAGCAAAACATTTCCAGTTAAAGTCCAGTTCATCACCACACATCAAAATTCAAAAATCAAGTAGCTGTGCTTTTAAAAGCCTTCTCTCTCAACTCAAAAATGCCAAAGTTTCTCAGCACCTTTAACTTCTCACAACAGTAAGGAACAGTTCTTTGCCTTAAGGTGAAACTACAGTTTGCAGTGACTTTGCTGCTACAGGTCAGCTCTGGTTCTGAGCTCAGCAGACAACATTAATTTACTTCCTAAAGAAGGTGCTCATTAATTTTCTTTCTCACGTTGGGACATATTGAATCTGCTGCATTCTGCCGTAGTCCCTCTTTTCTTTTTCACCTGACATAGTCAGCTCTGTTCTGATACTTGCTGCAGCATTTAATTAAACCAGGAGACAAATGAAATTCTTAACAGCCATTTCAAGCGTGGCTGTCTCACCGGCTGAATGTGCAGCAAGGACCCCAACCCTTCCCTCTGTTTCTGCTCTCAAATTCAATAGAGAAGTTCAACTTTCCAAGAAAGCTTCAAATCAGAATCATAAATTCATCTGAATGAGTAAGCAGTGTGTGCTGACTGTGCTATTTTACAAAAATTAAAGCCAAACCAGACAACAGTTTGCTTGATAATGCAATCTCCACGTTTCCTGAAGCATTTAGGTCACAGCTGACTACACAGCCAATTCAACAGTAATCTGTTATTTCTGAACATTATAATTTACAAAGAGAGAAAATGGAGAGCTCAGTTCATCAACAGTAATTTTACCAAAACATTAAGAAATTCACAAAGACACCTCTATCATTTCTAGCCACATTAACAACTTCATTGCATGCAACAGACAGCCAATGACATCACATTCTAAAATAAAAGCACTAACTGACATGATGTTATGGAAGTCAGAGCTGAAAAAAGTCACTAATTTCCTTAATAGTTCAAAGATCCATCTGCTCTCAATGTGCCCCGTGTCCCATTGTACAGTAGCCGGATCTACAGCATCCAGCACTCTGCACAAGTGGAAAACTCCTGTTTGGTTCAAAACACCTGAAAACTCAGTGTAGGATGGCATTTCATGGAGAAAGCATTTTCAATTAATCAGGGCATAATCTAAGTCCAGGACACACATACCAAAGCACTGCTAGCCTTTTATCTGCAGCCGTAGCATCCGGTGCCAAGTAATTCTTCAGTTTCATAGTGTACCTACAAACAAATTATCAACAAGAAAACAATCTATCAAGCAAACAGCAAAATAAAATATTACACTGTCATTCATCAATCAGCAGAGTCCTTATGAAATTCTAATTCTAAACTCCTTCACTGTTTCAGGTCCCCCCCCTCAGACCCTACACAGAACGTGGCTAGATAATAATTGGAAGAGTTTTGCTCTGCACGTGTTCCAAATTGTTGAGACACCAAGAACCTTGGAGTAAAGGACCTCAACCTTCAAGGACACACTAAGAGTAAGAGACTTCAAAAGTTAGCAGCAAAATATCAGTAGAATGTAGAAGCTCTGAGTTCCAGACCTCTTCTCTAACCATCTGAGTTCTGTATGTGCTCTGCAATGCTTACTTGATTAATTCCACAGTTTCTGAATACATAGGGAACGGGGACTTGGATTCCTGAGCATTTTTCTCCAATGCATTCCCACACTCAATGAACGACACTACTGCATCTAGGTAGTACACAGCCTTCTCGAACCTGTCAGACTGAGAAGATTGGGGAAAAAAACAGGGAAAATGTTGAGAGGAAATACCAGAAAGTTCTACTACAGACAGGCAGCAACACAGCAAGAGCAGTAAACAAACCCCAGCATAACATGCAGACATTGGATAAACACTGCAGGTTTACTTACCAGTGCATCTGCATTATGTTTTAACTTCTTTGCTTCCTGTAAATAATGATCAGCTGAGTAAGTCCTACAACAGAAGACACACATTTATGGACTCAGACCACCTGCACTGCACGGCCTTTATGTCCTAAGTTTGTTAATGTTACAGCTTTCACTTCTTCCCCTTCTAACTCAAGTTACAGTAACGGAGTTACTGTATCACAATCCCATTCTTGGAGTTTCAGAAATGAAGGTTCCTCTCCCTAGATCTCCAGAGCATAAACTAGTATTCAGCACCCTTTGTGAAGCAAATAGTACAACCTTCCTCCACAGAGAGCTCGCTGTTCTCCAAGATTAGCATCCCCACAAAGGGAAAGACACCCTCTACTTTTCTTACCTGTCATCAAAAACAAGTTTTGCTCTTCTTGACTTTGAGCTCTCCGTAGATGGAGCAGAAACAGGAGGGCAGTTTGACGAACTGTTCAGAACCTTTTCCTGAAAGGAAAATTGTTTCCTAATCATAAATATCAAGACTTTTAATTCATTTATTTATTTTAGACAAAAAGGCATTTACTCTATAATTCTTTTTCCATGACTTCACACTCTATAAGCAGTAAGGTCAGTTCTGTATCTGCCTTAGCTGCCATTCACCATACAATAACACAGCTTCCCTGAGGCTTTCACCTCATGCTGGCAGGGGGAAGACACAAAGGTTATAATCAACTACACTAGGAAATCTCCCACATTGCTAAGTCTCATTTTCCACTCTGAACAAAGAGGCCATATATATATTTATGACTTCTCATGTCACTCAACTATACACTCCGCCAAACATCTCTGGCTTGAAAAGATTTGTATTTCAGAAACACTGCCTTCAAGGAGAAGTAACTGCTGTCCTCACAACACACTGTCCTTGCTCCTGTTAATTTTACATGGCTCAGTGTGACACTTCAGGCTAAAGATGGGTCAATAAAACATCCTGTGAATCCTAAGTGAATCTGTTTTTACTAGCTCAGCAGCATAATGCATGTTCCCAGCTTTAGTGTGCTTTCAGCTCATGACCAAAGGCCAACTACTTTAGTATGTCATAACCTGCCTTTATCAGATCCTTGATAATCAGAAGGATCTCAGAGTTGCAAGGCACTAGGTTTACACAGCAATACACTATCTACCAGCATAACACAGAAACACTACCAAAGCACACAGGGAAATGCAGGAAGAACACACTACTTTAAGAAGGGCATGAGTAAGCACATCCCAAGTATGAAAAGAAAAACGTCAAACAAGATCTCTGCTGGTTTAGGGACAGTTCCACGCTGGACGAGTAAGTAAACCCTAGAGCAGCAGTCCGTGATGAAAATCTGCATCGTGAAGACCTCCTGGAAGTTTCTTTTGCAGATGCTGATGCACACAACTTTCCCAGGTTTCTAGAATCTCATAGTAATGGCATGTAAATTAATCCAGCAGGTTTCCCAGTTTAAATACTGCACGAACTCCACCCTGATGACTAAGCTACTTTCTGCCACTGCTAATGGCAATTTGCTGCTTTCCTCCTTCCCAAATCAATTACCCTTCCTGAACATTTTAGAGCACATCTTCAGCTTTGGAATCCCAAAGATAAAGCTGAAATCCTTCCAAATTAAACACTACACTCAGCTCTGGCTATACAACAGAAACTGCACTACACGGATACCCAGATGTCCTCACAAGTTAATTTAAGTCCAGTAACACATGTTCACATACTGATGAAAAAGCACATTACATTTCATGACCTTACAGTATCACCATCTTACAATCTTTCTGAAACCCACCGACTAAACAGGTTCTTAATCTAAGTCTCTTAAAAAATGTTTTCTGCATCATCTTTTCAACTATGTTTCCTTTACTCTAACCATGGAGAGCTCTGTACCTTCCTGAGCTGGAATCAGAAGAACCTTTCTAGAGACCTAGGATGAAAAACGAGAGCCATAGCTTTGCATCCCAGCACTGTGCCCTCCTTAAAATGAAGGCAAGATTTGTACCTGCTCCAGCAATGTAAGAGTAACCTCACTGTTTCATTCTGGGTTAACAGATTTGTAGAGATATTTCTCCTTAACAAATTAAGCAGCAAACAAGCAACATCTGTCATCAAAAGATGACTAAACTCACTTCAGTGATTAGCATAAATATTTGGTAGAATAAACATTAGTATTTTACAATCACTCCCAAGTTATTTTCCAATTTAGAGCCTTAAGCACCATGGTATGAAACAAGGCAAATCTGAAGCTCATTACATTTCAACTGCAACTGTTATTTAGTGCACATCAAACTGCAAAGCCAAGAAATAAGTTCAAGGCATTCACAGAACAAATCTTTTACCTTTGTTTCTTTAGCACTGCTAGAACCCTTCCCCTCCATCTTCTTCTGTTTAGAAGATGAGCTGCTTTTACTGCCACTGCTGCTGTCCTTATTAACATTGCTGCTGGACTTCAAGGATGATGACTGACTGACCGTCCTCTTCCGGGACCCGTGCTCCTGTTTGGAATCCTTCTGAAGGACTGGGGCAGCAGGAGATGGCAGTAAATCCTTCTCTTTAACAGCACTTGGTTTTAAAGACCTGAACAAAATGAATACATTCAGTTTTGATCTTTCTTTTTCGAAATAGGAATAAATAAAAATCCAGCATCACTTTTTTTTTTTTTAAATCAGACTCACACCCCTCCACACCTCAACCCTCCCCCCCAAAAACAAAAACTATCAAGATTTTTAATGTTAAATGTAGCAAGCCAGATTCAGAGGAAGAGAATAATCTCCACAGCAACTAGACGTTACAAAGCCTGACTGAACTAGTTTTCACCACTTTATCTGTTCTGACCTGAAAATGCAGAAGACAAGTTCCAACCATAAAACCACATCCCTCAACAGTTCTCAACACCCTAACCACTTGTAATGTCAGAAATTAATGCCAGTGTTAGCGCCAGCCTGTCTATGGCAGACGAGTCAGCCTGACAGCTCAGAAAAGAGATGGCCCAGATAACTGTTCTCTAGAAGCCATCAGCCTCTTCTGGTTCTTACCTTGGCTGCTGAGGACTCCAGTTGCTAATTCTGGCTACCCTTTTCACAGAGAACAGCATAGGAAATAGCTATTTTGCACAGCTTTTTAAAACCTCTTGCATTTAACTGAGTGTCTTTGGATTATCATATTAGATACGAAAGAAATAATAGGAATGAAAGAAAAAAACAAGACAGACAAGCATCCGTTTTTTCTGTGTTTCCTAACACACTTTCCAAAGAAAGTTCAACTCAGAAAAACTTCCAGCATCTGCAGCCAGAAGCTGCAGCTTCTCACACGTCAGTAATTTAACAAATATCCACTGTAGAGAACTTCTCTTCCCATGATGTAATTACACCAGCTGTCAGTTGTTTGATCTGAAATAGTACAGAATTTCCAGCAACAACTAGTGGAAACTTTGAACTAAATCAGACTGAAGAATAAGAAGACATGAAACGTTACCCACTGATTAATTATAAGGAGACATTTTGATGTGGAGGGAGGGAAAGAAGGTAAGAGAGAGGTGGAGATGGGCATCAGTCTTCTCCTCAATCACCCTGAGCCTTCAGTGTTGAAAAGACAGGCAAGATACTCACTCCCTACTGCTAGAAGTCTTGTGTCCTGATGGTGCTTTTTCTTCCAGTTTCGTTTTCTTGCTTTCACTGGCTCTGTTTTCATCCTCATTCTGAATACAGCAAACAAGAAACATCCAGATAAATGTCTACATTCACGACTTCACTGAGGCAGTAATTTTTCACATCTAACAGGTTTAATTCAGTGGGCATCTTGCAGCATACAGAATAAGATCTGTACAGGCCATAGAAAGATCCCCTGAAGCATCTAGCTTGTATCAAATATTTTAAAAGTGCCTGCCTCAAGTTGTTCATTTTATAACAAACATATCACTACGAAACACCAGAAAAATCTGCCAAAGGCTTTAGTATGAAATCAGATCTTATGCTGGGGAAACAAACGCAGGCATCTGACGAATGCCAGAAACTATAAAAGTCTTGAAGTCTCTAAGAGATGTTAAAGACCAGATTTTTATATAAACCTAATCCCAAACTCAAAGGGTTTTGAGGGTATCCAATCTGTGCTACCTCCAGGAACTCAAGCTACACTGCTAACACACCCAAAGGTACAACCTTCCGCCTTTCATGCAAGGAAAACTCCAATATTCCCTATTATAATGGCACAGAAATGATTAATGTACTCTACACAGAATATGTAGACAAAGCCACCTCCTGAATTACTGAGCCACTACTGTGAGGTATGACATAGCTTACTGGGCCATGTGCTTAAACCCTGTAGAGAGACACTGAAAGGCTGTGATAACAGGCACAGTTTTATTTACATTATTACCTGTTTATGTTTCCTTTTGCCTTTCGTAGAACTTTTGTCAGAAGGCTGCTTCTGGGATTCCCTTGCATGCTTCTCTGGCACATTTTTCTTTTCCACTTTGGGCACATCAGCATCCTTGTAAGGCTTCCCTGGTATTCTTGATAAGAGGCTCAGGTCAATCTTCACAATAAGTGGGTACCTTTCATCAGGATCACTGAGTGGTGAAAGTAGCTCTTTCTCTTCCATAGGAGAGAACATTCTTTGCCGAAAAAAGCTGTCATCCTCCTCCATGGAAGATTTAACAGGAGTCCTATTGCTCTCAGAGTATTTGGGTGTTTGCGATGAAGGAGGCAGGCTTTCATTTTCATCTGAATCAGAGGATGAGGTATCTGTTTCTATGAATTCCCTGGATTTCTGGGCAGATTTGCTTGAAGCCTTGTATTTCTTTTTCTCTGTTGTAGGCCGAGGGGAAGATTTGGGCTCTTTCTTTATATTAGGTTTTCTGGAACCTTTTGTGGCTGCCTTATGCCTGTTCGAAGGTATGTTTGTTGCCATGTCTACTGGGGTTTCACTTTCTATTTTAAGACCTCCTCTAGGCTCTTCAACAGATGTCTTTTCTGCTTTCTTGGGCTGCTTTTTACCCACAGTCCTCCTCTGTGTCGAGCTGTCACTCTGGGCAGGTGATTTCTGCCTGCCACGACTGCTCTCTGAGCCCTTTTGGGTGGGTTTGGAATCTCGCCCTGGTGTTGAAGAAATTGAGTCTTTGGATCCACTCTGATCAGCGTACCCACTCCCTGTTCCCTGATCCCGTCCCTCTTTTTTGTAGCCTTGTGAGGATGGGATATTGCTGTCCACAGAAGAAGCTGGTGACACTTTATGTGAATTAACTTTGTTCAACCAGTTATCCAGTTGCCACTTGTTCGTTGGCGGTGGCTCCGGCTAAAAACAGATTTTAAAAAAGCACTGTTAGATACAGCGTTCCACATGTCTTCCATCTTTTCCACAGCTGTACTGCTCTGCAAGCCAAACCAAGAGGTGCACCCGGACATCTGAGGTCAATAACTAATGAAAGATGCATATAATTGCAGTCCTCCTTTTTCTCTTCAACCAGAGGAGCTGCAACCCACAGGCAATATTTGCTGTCATGGCTCTCCAGACTAAAAGCTATTGGTTTTTAAGCTACAGTTACCATACCTCACTTCTGCACTCCGACAGATAACAGATGGTAAAAAACGCCTCAAAGTCGAATAACAAACGTGTGCTTACAGAAGATATTGTTATAATATCCAATTACAGGTGTTTCAGCAAAAGAACACCGCACTAATGTGGAAATAATTCCCCATTTGTCAGGGCAACTGACAAACTGTCAAAGAGACCGTCTGAGAAGACATCTGTTTTTTTCTGCTTTTGAAAATCAAGATTAATGCCAAACCCTTGGAGACAGCCCAAACTGGTGACAAACCCTACCTCAGGGGATGCACTCTGTGATGGTTCATTAGCTTCACTGTCACTGGAACTGCTTTCACTTTCAGAGTCGGATCCTGAACTGCTTTCAGACCCACTATGGCTGCTCGAGTCATCCCTTGAATTATCTGCTCCTTCACTGTTATGCTGCGAAGGTTCAGAACTGCTGAAACAAAAGTGAAGAAAAATAAACATCATCCAGCACACAAAGGCATCCTGCAAGTTCTTCCATTAGGAAGAATAAAATCTAACATTTTAACTAATATTTGCTAAAAAGTTCCACGCAACTGAGCGCTGTTCACCTCGTTTCCCTCCCCACTTCACAACATGGTTGGTGTAATTTGCACATGTGTTATTTAGCCACTGATTAAACTCATTAAACTTAGAATACCTTTTGTTCTAATCAAAGACAAACAACAAACACTGATTTTAGAAACGAGATCAAGCCAGGAGTGCTGACTGGACCAAACACCACGACTTTGCTTTCTGTGCTGCAGCCCACGAGGAATGCCTACCTTCCAGGTGTGCTCCTTGGCACCGTCTTATCGCAATCCTGCAATTAAGAAGAGGAGTGTGAAGCTTCTAGAAGTTATTTTAGAGCTGCATATATGCAATTACATTGAAAAGAGTTGATTTAAAGTCTTAAAAACTCAAAATATTTAGCCCAAAGAATGTCCTAACTCAGAAAAACAAAAATTTAAGTTTGCCTGCCTTCTTCTTGTACCGAAAGAAAAACAAACCTTTCATCCAAGTTTTTAACACAAAGAATTCTCTATGTTCTGACAATAGTTCTGAGATTCCCTATTCTCTCTGCTCCTCCATACCGTGTTTTTGAACCAGATGATACCAAATTTTCCCAGAAATGCCCTATGTCCTGATAGTTAACCAACTAAATGCAGTATCTTCATGTGAAAAAGTTCTCCATGTGAACAAATACCAAACAGCAGAACTGAGAACAGCAAAAAAAAGTGCATTGCCGCTGGTACTCAAACAGGTATGTTCAACCCATCATGCTGAACACTGCTCCTGGCAGGAACTGCACAAAATTAATACCTCCAAAGAGGAAAAAAGAGATGCTGAAAATAAGGGAGCTGCTAGACTCATAGTTACAGATACAACCTGGGAGTAAGAGAGACACACAGCAGCTCTTACCCTAAACATGCTGCGTGGAACTACACATGCCATGCACTCTTAGCCAGAACAGCTCAACACGAGGGGCTCTCTCTCTGAACAGCAGCTCATCGTGTGCGTTCTGAAGCAGACTCTGTTGCCATTTTGCATCCAGAGAAAGCCCATTTGAAATCAGCTCTACGCACAAACATACTGTTCTCACAAAACAGATGATTTCCCCCAGATTTGCATTTTAGAATACATGAAGTTTGGTTGAAAACTTGCTGCTTTTTTAAATCTCAATTGCAAATCTTCCTTAAGCTGTTCAGTTTGCTGTTGGAGTACTGAACACTGCTGAAGTAACAAACTGTCCACACACTCTTACCACACTTATCTGAAACTCTGGTACCTCATGAACATACCTGCTCTCCATCGCTGTCTTCACTACTGCTAAGTTTTAAGTCATCTTTCAACATGCTAAGTAAGCAAAAGGGAGAAAGTGAGACAAGTTTTTCCATGCACTTTAATTACATTCAAAGCATTCTTCCATATTCCAACAAGTTATTGTTTACACTACAGAGTCAGTGTGTGGGTGAAATCCACACGTTACCATTTACAACACTTAATGTGTAAGAATGGCAAATTAAGTCATTCTTTAAAGAAAACTACAGACTGTAGCACTTTGATTCCTTTGTTCATTCTGTTAAATTTAGAAAGGAATTCTGACACGTTTTACTAAGGCAGGAGGTGCTACAACGACAACCTCTGATACACAATGGCCAAGAATACTGTGTTATATGGAATGAAGAAATGTAAGACTTGCATGAGACAGGAGGCAGTCACTAAAGCCCAACTGTCCCATATCATACATTTCCTATTACTCTTCAAAGGGGTAAGTACTCTTATTTATGCTAGTCATACGTACACACACTATTTCAGGATACTGAAAGTACAGGACCACAATGAAAACACTGTGGGCTATTTGTGCTTATTTAAAAACACCTTTGATTACAAAAATAAAACATCTTACTCTGTCTGGTTCGATTCGCATCTGGAGAAAGAAGATAAGAAAGGATTAGGAGTCTAAGACTTCCGAACTTCACAGTATAGCTGTTCTACTTACAATCTGAAAAGGAACACCAGCCTCAAGAATCTAGCTCCCAACCTGTTTTCCACTGCTACCCTTATCAAAAGATGCATTTACCTCATTCTTTAATGCTTTTTGAACACAGCATGATTGCTGTATCAGAGATTCTACTGACGCAGCAAACATCTTTTCCTCCCTGTTCCCTTGCACTCACTTCAACTGCTGCTCAGTGCTAACTCCAGTTCCTACACCTTCCTGCATCCTGCTGCTCTGGAACCAGCACAGCTTTCACAGACAATTACACTGCTGCAACAAAAGCAAAGCCAAACCATGAACTCCTATTGCTGCCACTGACTGCAGGGGCTGTTTGTAAACACCTGAAACCTCATGTTTTCAGGAAACTGACACTAAGTCTACAATAAATAAGTAAATAGAAAATGATCGAAGAGTGGCTTGTTTACTTCCTTCTCACAGCTCATGTGTGCTTTAATCTTATTAAAACTGAAAAATGTACGCAGACCAAAGGAAAAACTAGACTTCATTTCGCAACTGCATTGCAGCAAGCGTTAACTTAGAACACCAGGTTTCCAGAACGTGCACTCACATTCAATAAACATACCACCAGGTGGTATGGACATTTTTGTTTGGAAAATGAATTTAAACAGCAGATAATCAATTTTCAGTACAAATAAGGCAGAGTACAGTTTGAATCTTCCTGCTGCTTTTTATTTTTCCTTTCTGTTGTATGATTAATGAAGCATAATGGTAGGTCTGTGTACACAACTAATAAAAATGTCTGTCAGTCACTTAAGAGAATGAGTAGTACAGATTTAACTGGATCCCAACCTTAGTTTACCATCTCCTCTAATGACAGAACAGTTCCTCATCCTATTTGTGCAACTACAACAAGCTGCTTCCAGCTGACAGCTTAGCAGTGCACATGTTTGGTAAATCCTGTCCCATCCTGCCCATTCTCATATGCTGATATCTTCACAAACCAACTCTTAAGGCCAAACTCCTGCTCAGCATCCTATAGCTGACAAGAAAGCAGTGGAAGGAAGGCACAGTGCATATGTTACTCACACCAACATGCCATATTTGTCCCACTATCCCTGAAAATGGCTTGAAAACAGCTTTTTTTTCCTGTCACTTAAGTGTAAGCATGACAAAGAGGGTGCAAGAACTGACACATTCTAATAAGGAAACAGTTATTTCCCAAATCTTTTAAAACTTGACTGTTATTTGATAAATGTTTTCTCAACAGCTACTTACGATTTGGATTGATGGCCATTGGATGTTTTTGATGAAGGATTATATCGTTCTAGAAGAAAAAAGAAAAAAAGTTGTAAACTTTTAAACTCAGACAAGCAGAACAGTCGCTCTAAAGTGGGCAGAAGTAAACAGGCTTAGCTGAACAACCTCGAGAACAACCTAGGGAACGGGAGAAAGGGGGACCAGGTGCAGTCTCACACAGATTGACCAAGTGAGCAGAGCAGAGACAGAACACCAAGAGAAGCAACTACTTCAATCAAAAAAATTGAGAAGGCTTTTTATTACTGCCACATGCTCAATTTGTTTCTAATGGCATGAAAAACTGCTCTGCTTCTATCGAAGTAGGATAGAAGTGACTATCCTAAAGTAAGAGAGGATAGATCTAGATTAGATGTTAGGAAGAAATTCTTTACACAGAGCGTGGTGAGATCCTGGCAATGCTGATAGAGAGCTGTGGGTGCCCCATCCCTGGAGGAGCCCGAGGCCAGGCTGCATGGGGCCTGGGCAGCCTGTCTGGTGGGAGGCTTGGAACCGGATGGGATCTAAGGTCCCTCTGAACCAAAACCATTCTATGAAATGTAATCTATTACCTTCTACACGCAGGGTACAGGTCATAGACTAAAAAAAACTTGGTAGGGTGATCAATTTCAGCATTTCCACCCAGCTTTTTAGTGTATGAAAAGTCTTTAAATCAAAAAAGCAAACTCAAACTAAATCCTACAGTCAGAATACATGCTGATATAATCTGTTTTTCAGTTTGTCTTTTTTTTCCCTTCCCTGCTCTTTAGTTCTAGTAATAAGCACTGTACAGCAGAAACAAGATTTGAGGCTGTAAGAAGCTACCCAGAAAACTCATCCTGTGCTTTTATCTATCCCACCTCTCTGTTTACGTACCTAAAGATCAGTTGTTTCCAGCATTTAAGTCTATTGGCTGGCATCATGGAATTAGGTTTTAATTTGTTTCCTTAATTCCCCGCTCTACTAGGTGTTCAGATTAAGCTACTTGTGAATACCTAAGAATAAACCATTCTGCTTTTACTGTTTAATCTGCTTAATCGCTTTGACAGAGACTGGTTAAGACTTTTGGAAGGTAACAGCACAAATCTAATTCAGTTTTGCCAGATTTGCTACCTGATTAAATGCTTCATTTCAGTCAAAATAAAGATACAGTCAAATAGGAATAAAAGGTGCATTTGTCTAAAATTTGGAAATACATTTTGGGCCCATACACTCAAGGACGTTAGTAACCCTATTACTATTTGAGTTCTTGACCAGTTTTGATTTTATTTCCACAAAGTGAAAGTGGACAAGAAAAGGGAGAAAAGACAGTGTGCTTTTTCTATTAAAATATGAACACATGCACTCTGTTGCTTCCCAGTATGCCCGGGGGCTTTCCCTGCAGGTGTTTTGTTTTCACACTCAGATATTTTCAATCAGATCAACCAGGAATATCTATCTTCAAGAATTAAAAAAAAAAAAAAAAGAAAAAAAAATCAAAATACATTTTTTTTTCCTTTTCTAGAAGATAGGACTGAGTTGCACAATAGTTATTAACTTTCAGGTTCTCAGCAAGAAGCCACAAATAAAATCAAGTGTGTGTTTTGTAGGTCTTGAGAAAGTACAGACAATCCTCACACACAATCCATTCCATTACCAGTCTAGAGAATCTCATTCTCTAAAAGCCTGACTTCTTAAGGGGTACTAAGAATACTCAATCATAACAAAAACACTGCACATATGAAAGGAAGTTTAATATACTTACTCTGTTCTCCAGTGCCAAAACTGGACTGTTGAGACTCCTAAGGGAACAGAAGATCACAGGAGTTTTTTTTCTTTCAAAGGGAATTTTAACATATCAAAAATCGTGCCATAATCAAGCTATTGTTCTGACTTTAAAGGATGGCATCTATCCTCTAAAAAAACCCACAGCACAACAAAACAGAACCAACACCCACTCCAAAGAAGAACCACCACACTAAAATCAAAGCCCAGCTGCATCAGCCAACCAGAAACAGAGCCTTTATCTGGGCCCAAGCTGCCTTCACCAGCCAGGATGGAGCAGCATGGGAAGAGAACCTCAGATTCCTCATCCTCAGCTCATCTGCCCCTGCTTGCTTTTGAAGAAGGGCCACTTGCAGCTGTCATACACAGTGTCTGAAACTCCAGAATCTCTATGTAACTTCTGCAAACCATACCTTCATGCATGTTTAGCAGAGAGAGGAGCTGCTTGGCACCCTTCTCTTCCTTTTCCTCATATAGGGAAAAGCTTGGCTGTCAGTTTTAACACATTTCCCTTCAAAAACTTTTCTCTGTGTCTATCTTTTTCAGATACATACAGGATCTCAGTGGACAAGCAGTGATCCCGTAACACTGTAATGAAAAAAAAAAATCCCAGGGACAAAAGAACAGGTGAGAGAATGAAACCTGAAATCCGAGTGGCCCTGCCCAACTGCTGCACCCCCTTCTCACTGTGGCTCTGCACAAAGTGCTGGGGAAATGCAACTGGATCACTTCCCTTTCTCACCTTCACCCCTCTGTCCGATCAGCAGCCAAATCCTCATGTAACTGGGCAACCTGGCTGTACAAAACCAATGGACGGTGATATAATAACAGATTTGCTGTCTACAAACGTAGCCTGGAAAAATAAAGCCTTCCCAATTTCAGCACTGCCATGATCTTTGAGATTCCTGTTCCAGAGAACCCAATTCAGCCTCCTCAAACACAGCACATCAAACACTTGTAACGTTAAAATATTATTTTAATAAACAAATACGCAGAGGGTATTGAGTTACTGAAAACCTACTTCTAAGCTAGTGTGCCATTCTAAAATAGGACCTTCCTGACCTCCTTTTAAAATGAGGACAAACGCTGACCTTATGCATAAAAACTGAGAACATTTGAGTCAGTTCACCAAGCTGACAGAGGTACTCCGTGTCAGGGAGATGCAGGGGTCGGGGCAGAGCTGTGCAGCACTCCTGCAGCCAGCCCAGTGCTGTGATGCAGTTGGATATGCTGTTTCCACATGTAACTCCATAAGCACACAAAAGCTCTACACAGCAAGGCATACTTCCTACATCTAACTTCCCTAACGCTTTGATTTCAAAAGTGGCAGCAGTTAAAACAATCCCCTGCATAAGAACATTGTCAGCGGTATAGAGAAAGAGTGAATCCATTTTCTCAAAACCAACACTTGTCAGAGAACTTCAATTTTAAGACATTTCAAATGCCCTTCATCTTTACTAACCGAATGAAGATAAAATAGTTAACTTATGCTTAAGCTGCAAAGCCAAGATCAAGTTGGAGAAAAGCCTTCTGACTTCAACAGAAAGCAAAAGCTATGCTCCCTTCAGAGTAAAAACTGTTTTTTATCTTTCACATGGGTTCAGTGAGTGCAAGCGTGATTCCTCAGTTTCCTTTTTCCTGTCAGCTTAGACAAGTAGACAAGACTGATAAAACCTAAATTACAAAAAAAAAAAAAAAGCCCTACAGTAATCAAAATACCACATATACAGAACAACTGCACTGTGCTGAGCACGGGATGAGCAACTGGCACCGTTCTCACCAAAATACATACCAAGAACTCTGCAGACAGTGCCTGCCTCAGTGCTCACGTCAGCCAGCTTCCTATCTCTAAGGCAGCATTCCAGTGAAGTGCACTTCAGTGAGGTGTTAGGTTTCAATGTGCCATTTATTTTGTCTTTGAATACGTATGTCTTTCAGAAACTCAGAGATGAATAAAGAAACAAACACATTTTTTCAAATCCGATTTCTTCAGAAAGAAGAAAGAGGTAAACCAAATCATTGCTTGTACTCTGACACAAAATGGTGGTGAGAAAAACGCTTCGTAGCTGAGTAGAATGGTAGTTAGGTATGTAGTTCTTATTCGTACATTTCTGGTCTGGCTGCAGTCCAGGTCGTGGTGAATAGGACCCATCTGCACTTAAAGTCTGAGAGCTCAGGTCAGATCTCATTTTTATTTCACCGAAGAAAGTTTCTGGATTACAAGGGACTGACACAACTGATCACCACCTTCACAATTACTTCAGCACAGGGCATGGAGTGAGCGAAGCTGGAGACACAATCCACCTCTTGAGGGATGCCTGCAGGTCACTGCTCAGGCACGCAGCTGCAAAAGCTGTCAGTGACGTCACGATCCTTGCTTTAAGAAGGGAAGCTCCCACCCTCTAAGAAACAGCTGGAGTTCTGAATATATTTTACAAACACGCCAGCCCTCCTGCTCTGGAGTTTTTGACTGTGAGCCCATGCCTTTAAAAAGACTTACACAGGCTAAAATCATACAATGTTAGGTCGTTGGATAACATTTTTATCAAGAGTCAGGAATCTCAACTGTTTTTCACAGCACCCGTAAAACTTTTCATGACCTATTTTCATGCAGTCTTATCTTCTGATTCAAAGACTTCCTGGTAATTATAGGATGTATTTATAGAAATGCAGACAGGCCCCAGTCGGGATTTTGGGTCCCTGCAAACCACTTGCTGCACATAAGGACAATGATGCTGTGCCAACAGTCTTACACATAAAATAGACCCATCCACCAACACCAGCCCCATTTTCTGCGTGCAGGCAAAACACACCAGACTTCTGCACACAAGAGAGATGCTGTGAAACACTGCAGCGCAGAACTTGTGAATAAAGAGAATATTAAAGAGAATGAGATTGTCTAGAACAGTACAGTTTGATTAAAGTAAACCACTGCTTCATTCTGCTCCCTGAATTCTGCCCGGGCCTGGGCCGTGCAAGCCTACGGCTCACTAACTTGATGGAATCCCAAGAAATCCTGCTGCCAAGAATGACAGAGGAGAGGAGGCAGAGGAAATTACAGACTTTGGAAATAGAGAATTTGACAAAGTTCCATGGCAAAGATGCGCAGCCACAAAACAAAAAATGCTGGCAAAAAGTCGAAAGACTCAGGGCAGCCATAAATGGAATTTTTTGCAAACTTAGTGAAGAAACACAATCCAGGTGGACAGAAAGAAAAAGACAGCCTCCCTTTTGTGTTCAGACATCAACAAGGCCGTGTAATCTTATGTAGTTCCTCTTACAGTACTTCACTGAATGGTTTGGGGAATAATTTGGATCAAACAGGAAACCGAGAGCAGTTCAGTGGTGCTTTAGAACAGCAATCTGGTCAGGAGAAGTGGAGCCCTCATGATTAAGAAGGCAACTTTTAAAAGTCAGTCATCGTAACTTCTGCAATCAGGCACCATGCCAAATCAGGCAACCCATTTTGGAGATATGTTGAGTCTTGAGAAGAATTATATTCTCAAGTTAAATCAACTACTGGTAATCAGTAGATACAGGAAGCAAAACATGATTTCATATATTAGTCAGCTACCTCAAACCAAACTGTACTTGCTAAAGTCGCTACCCACAACTATCTCCCATGCACACTCATCAGCCTACAACACTTCAGATCACAGAGCAGCATTTCAAGGCAAACAATCACAGATGTCAGTCTGACCGAGGGTGCAAGATCCAGCCCTGGGAGGGGAGGGGGAGCAAGCAGCTGGGAGCCAGGAGGAGGAGAATGAGAACCCCTTCCTCAGAGGTGTCAGCTCAAGCACGTCTCCTGGAAATATGCCCATACTGGCAGCAACAGCAAAAAGCAGCCTCCTTCACATCAACAGCTTAAACGTTCAGCAGTTCCTGAGCATGTGGGATGCTAGGAAGGCATTTTTCAGGGCAAGCAATTACAAAATTTGTTTATCAAAGCATCTGATCTTAAAACTTTTTTTTTTTTCCATGGTAGTTAAAAATATAAGATTTAATAGAACTATTAAGGGACTTCAAAATTATGAGGAAAGTTCAGCTTAAGCAGAAAAGTACATTTACATTTTCTAGTATTTACCACTTCTTGCCAGACAGAGGCAAGCAATGCTTGCTTCTGCACACAGTGGTGCAAAGTATTCCCCTAACAGACAAAAGGCATTTTAAAACTTTACAATTACCTTAAAGGAGTTTTGAGAGACGCAAGGTACTGAAACAAACACAGAGCTATCCAGAATTCACTTTAGAAGCATTCCAAAACCTTGACCTTTAACAGGAGCTACTCTTTTAACAGCGCTCAGTTTTTGACTACAACACTGACCTTTGTTGGAAAAGGAAATTTTGATGGTTCGGTTTTGCATGGTGTATGAATAGCAGTCAGTGGAGGAGGCCAAGAATGGGTCATCTCCTGTAACCAGAATAAAAAAGAAAAGCTATTGGCAAAGCTAAAGCACAAAGACTTCAAGTTACAATCCTGATTCGAATGGTAACTCTCTCTCAATTTTCAGTTCATTGTTCATACTTGGCTAAGCTTTATATTATAATCTTAATTTCCCAAATGTACAATGAATATTTTGCACAAAAAGAATAAAATTCTACCCATGAAAACAGATAGGTAAGACATAGCAACATAAGAAGAAGAAAGGCACAAATCAATGAAATTGGTTTGCCTGAACAGAAACTGAAGTCTGATCACTTCAGGCTGTGAAGAGTGTATGAGAAATAAAGGGTAAAAAGAAGAAACCTGGAAAAGGGAAGCACAGAAAGTTTGAAATGAAAATCAAATGCCTGAAGCCAGAAAGAAAGTGTCTTGTGTTCACCCAGAGCATCTCCAACAACCATGGAGCACTGAAGATCAGAGCAAGTACGTTATGCAAATGCTCATGGGGCATCCAGTGATGCCTTTGCAATAGCAGACATAAGAACAGGGGCACACGAGGGGTAAAAAGACTTGAGAAAACAGCACAGGTAGAAAAGAAGGGTCTGCTGCTGGGTAGAAAAATAAATATCATAACCTAAATTGATACTGGAATGTGAGGACTCTACTTTGGTGGAAGAAATGGTTAACTCTGGGTAGATTAGCAGAGGGCTGGGATAGAAGAAAAGCAATTCAATGAGGATATCCAGGAGATGAGAACGCCAGCACGCACAGTTCTGCTTCCAGTGTTTTCCAGTCTACCTGCTTTAGAGGATTAATTGAGGAGTCCTCCTGTAATGACTTGCAGTCAAGCCAATTTGAAAGGTACTAATCCACTGCAGAGTAACTTCCACCTCCTTAGTAACGTTCGTGTATTCAACAAATAAGTTATGAACAAAAGCACAGAGAACTTACTTTTAGAATTTCATCCACGCAGCTCACATCACCAGATGCTGATGCCTAGAAATCAAAACTCAAGATTAATGTCTCCCAAAGAAGATTTTCTTTAAAAGATCCCAGGGGTATGAAGCAGTTAAAAATAAACTTCAGTCCTTATCATGATTCATCTAGACTCTACAGAGATACAAACAGATCTTGTTAATTCCTTTCAGCAACATTAATTTTAATATCAGATAGACTCAAATTTTTACAGGATGAATCACATCCAGTTATGAAAAGCAAATACATCAGATCTATAAAACTGCCACAAGAATCTCTTACTTTTCACTTGACAGTTTGTGTGACGTTAAGCAGTCAGGGATATTAAAAACTTCTGGAAAGAGGGAAAAAAAATCATATCCTTCAATCATTCCTAGGAAGAAGTGACCATATACTATCTGAACTCAAATGGCTGACCATGAATATGCAGTAATGGCAAACTGCATTCTGAAGTAAAACATAGATTACAGCATGAAGCCAGAAACAATAATTATGAAACTTAGTAAATAATCTTTTGACACTGCAAGCAGAAAGGAAGCAAAGTTACTGTATGTTTTACTGCATCAGTGTTAGCACACCAAGTCTTTCAGGATATGGAAATTATTTTGCAACTTTCCTTACCTGCTTCCTGGATCTGAGACAACACAGCTTCCAGAAAAGACAATACACACATACAGGTCATCAAAATATTTGTGAGTATCCTACTATTTTATGACCTTCTGACAGTAATTTAAAGTACTCTAGGAAAACTTGTCTGTCTGGATTAGGTTAGCCTTTCTCAGTACATCTCCTAGGCTTTGCTTTAACAAAAATCACAACATCCGTGAAAATAAGGGTCTTCACTGCGAAAGTTTAAGATGCTTTACTTTAAAAAAAAAATAAGATTTACCATAAACTAGGCTTTGGTTATGTAGACTGAGATTCTAAAGAAGCTGGAAAACCCCAGCCCAAAGGGGTTCACATTCAAGAACCCAGTAAACAGACAGCGACTTACATCGAGTGGTTGGGAAGGTATTTTCAGCTTGGTTAGATGTGCCTTGCTGCTAGGCTTCAGCTCGTTCACCCCGCTGCTGTGAGTCTGACTACTGTAGTGTTCAGAGGATAACTTTGGTTCCATGGATTCCTGCCCATCCATCGGCCTCACATAAGCTGTGGGTTTCTGTAACATTGAACTGGACTTGGACATCAGGGAAGGTGGAAAAGACTGATTAGAGTGCTGTCCACTTGAAAATGAGGGCACACGTGAAGGAGAGTCCCAGTTGGCATCCGGATCCCGGGGAGATTTTGAGCGCTGATGTTCTTTACTGTGATGATCACTTCCATGAGACCTCGAATGGTTGGAGCTCAGTGAAGAAACGGCAGGTGGTTTCCCAGGGCTGGAAGAACGGGATTTGGAGTGCTCCGATCCATGCTGGCTTTTTTTGCGACTGCTGCTGCTACCGTAGGAGTCACGGTCGTGCCTCTGGCCACCACTGCTAGTGTTATTGCCACTGCCACGCTGACTGCTATGGCCGCTCTGTAAACCCGAGGACCGTTTCTGAGATTGTGAGGAAGTGCTAGGTGCTGGTCCTACAGGAGTCCATTTGCTACTCTGATGCGAACTAGTATTGTGTCTCTGATCACCAAAGAAACTTTGGTTTGCTTTTTCATCTGCTGTTGATGGTACAGTAGGTTTGGGGATCCCAACAAGCTTTGGTAGCGATCTGTCTCCTATAAGATCATCCATTTCATCATAATTACCAAGCATGCTCTGGATACGACTAGATAATTTGTCTTCTTTGCTGGTCTGTGAAAATCATTCAAAAAAAGAAAAAAAAAGCAAATGCAAAACACAGCTTTAAAAGTCACAACTTCATTTTCACTTAATTGACAACTCCCGCAGCTCATCTAAATTTCAAGGCTAACATCCAACTCTTTCTGCTAGTGTTTCCGACACCCAGGTTTTGTTCTTTAAGCAATAATTTCACCCCCTGTGGCATGCAGAAAAGATGCATTTCAGCTGCACTCATCCTTTTCTTACGCTGATTTCTAATTACTGAGAAATCACATTGGCATTTTCCATCTTCCCCACCCAGTTCGTGGAAGAAGCTGTTGCTCCTGGTATGAACTGACTGCCCACAGTTACCCATAATACCAGAGCCACTGGGAGGAACAAGGGTTCTCCCATCACCGAGTCCCATGTTCCAAAACCTTTCAGTAACATAAAAACAGCACCAGTGCACATGAACATCAGCTCAGAAAGACAGCAGACAACCTGTCCAACTTCCCCTGACGAAAGAAACTCACCGTCAACAGACTGAGTTATTTCTCTATTTGACTGCCCGAAAATTGGAAGATAATTGTTTTCAAAGTCTGTTTCTGATCTTTAATTTCTTTAATTAACCCTTATTCTCTTCTTTTCATGTTGAAAAGCCAACTAACTTAAAAAGCAGTAAACATTTGACTGCCTGCTTCTAACAGAGAAGTAACTAACAACTCCATTAAAATCTCTGATCAAGTTTAACAGGAAATGCAACTTTGCCCAGCTACTGTTTTCTCATTTTATTTCATACGGTCTACAAAGTATCTCTGAAGATTTATCCTTCAGTCTCGGAAGATACAAAAATATCCAGGACTCAGAACTCAAAGAAAAACATTACTTAAAGTAGGGTATGTTACAGATGCGGGAGAAAGGAAGCAAAACTAAAACATCAGCCATATCTATTTACGGAAGACTATCAAGGCCTGAATGAAAGAACTGCCATTAGTAAATAAAGCACCACTTGGCACATGCTCTTCTGTATATATGTCCCTTTAAAACTGGACTCCTGATTGCACATCAAATAACACCTGCTATACAGAGATCCACCCCTAATTACCACTGCCTGAGCAGACACTGAGAACACATCTGTCCATAGAAAATAACGGCAAAATCCCTACAGGCACAGAAGGAAAAGAAACAAAACACTTTTAAATACTTCAGACTTAGTTTGACAGCTTACAGAAAGAAAGCCAAACTAACTTCCATTGTTTTTACTGGTGCTCAATTCATACTTATTCCCTAAAAAATGAAGCAACTGTTAAAAATCTGTATGTTCATAGAGTTCTTAGTTCCATGTGTCAGATGGTAAAGGAAATGGGCAGAAGCAGGTAGCCACACAAGTGAGAAATATTAATTCAATGATCTGAAGATCTCTGTATTAAAACCCCTACTGACAAATAGCCACAGTGACCTAATTCTCCCCAACCAACCACAGCAATGCAATTCTTTCCCTCTCTGTGTTCACCTTTTGCTCCCTCAAAACTTTCTCTTTTCCTTGAGTGGCATATGCAGAGAATTACAGCTGACTTAAAAAGAAAACAAATAAATAGAACTTTTTACAAACCCAGTTTGGTTATTTTCTTACTTCTAATTCTTATTGTGGACAAAGAAAGTGGATTTATTTAATCTGCAGCCAAATTCCAGGCCTTCAGCCCAGCTCCAACAGGGGTTTTGAGTACTAGTTCCATACAGCACCACTTAAAGTTGATTAGGAATAGTTGAAGCAACACTAATCAGTGCTTCAACTGATGAGCTGCACGCAAGATTAAAAGAACTGTACACGCCATCACCTTAAAGTCTGTAATATATTGATTGTATAAAGTTTCAATTAATAGTAAAATAATATCAGCTTAACCTCTCCACTCAGTTATGTAATTTTTAATTGGCATTTATCCTGGAATAGCTCTTGTTGCTGACACAGTTATGGGAGTTCTTTCCTGAAAAACCAGTTGGGTTTTTTTGTGTTTCTTTTCTGTGCTCCAAATCAGGCTCACTGCATCCCAACCAGCTTTAGTTAGCTTCGTACTTGTGGGATTTAGTTACCAGGTACAGCAAAGGGAAGGGAGGATGGGAATCAGTCACCTCACAAGTTTCCACCTGCAGGAGAAAAGTCTTCAGCCACAATGTCTGTGACAAGGGAATGGTTCTGTTTTCAAAGCGAGTTCTGAGCTATGTAATGAAAACCTTAACTGGTACCACTTACATATCGCTGCAGCAGAAGCAGAAGAAAGGTTTAAAAAAAAAATAAACTATATTGTCTCATTCTCCCTTTTCTCACTTCATACAAAACAGTCCCTGCTTCATAAGCATTAGTACACATCTGCCTGTGCAGCTGGTTAGTAACTGCCCATCCTCGGTTTCAACACTTGCTTAAACACTGGTTAAGCTGACAACTGGGACCTAAAAAGACTCCGGAAGAAAATAAACCTAAAATACACATTTCCATACAATTTCTGCTACAATAAATAAAAAAAAAAAAGCATTTGTAAAAATGGCATGAACTCACAACTTTGTAGGGTTCAGCAAAGAGAGGAGAGTTGGGCGGAAAGGCTTCTTCACCCTGCTGGATTTCTTGGTTTCGCCTTTCCCTTTCTTTCATACGCAGCACATTTCGGTCTTCACGGTTCATGTTGCTGCAAAAAACAACCAACAATTTCCAGGTCACAGAAGGAAAGAGGAGGGATGGAAGCACACGGTCACCCCCATGCCAGTTTTGCTAAGAGATCCCAGGTAAGAAGCCCTCACTGACTGCAGCTCCTCAAAACTGAAAAGTAGTCCGTGCAGCTTCAAACACTTCACACTTAGAGCAGCTCTAACCCACAGCCTATAACCCACAGCTAGCTTCTGTTTCTAACAGGGACACAGCTTATGCAGTTAAATAAATAAATCACAGAGTCCTCAGGCAAATAACTGGAAGTTGGATCCTTCAGCTCAGCTGGCACTGCCATGCAGTGGTCAGAGCTGATGGTTTGCCTGGGTTACAGCAAATCTGAAGGACTGCCCCTTCTCAGCCCAACAGACAGCACACACTGCCTTACAATATTCCCATGCTGCAAAAACGCAGATTGAAAAAACAAATCCCACATATTACAAATCTTCCTTGGGATGCAATGTGCCAAACTGTAGCAACATACAATTGGAAAAAAAAAAAAAGTCAGAAATTATTTCTTTTGAGCTTCATAAAGCATCAGGACTTACAGGAGTAAACAAAATAAGGGATAAATTAGGTCTCTAACTCCTTTCACATGTGCCATACTACACTTTGCATCACGAGATTTATAAAAGTGCCTTCTTGATCTACAAAAGGGATGGTAGGTGCTTCCAGAACATAAATACTCTTCCAATTTAAGTGTAAAATGAAAAAGGTGTCTGCTCAGAAACTCATTATGCCATGTTTTCAGACAGCTGCCTGATTATGAAAAAGTACAGCATCCTAAGCCTGCTACAGAGCTCAGCCAAAAGCTCAACCAAACCAGCCCTGTCATTCCCAGCACAACTCCCACCCACCACTCAGCTTTTTAAAATACATTATTCTTTCCTTTCACCTCAATAGCATCATTTCAGCCTTTCACTGCCATTCCTCACTCACTTGGCTTCATTTTCTCTGCTACTCTGACTATAAATAAAATCCACAGGGACATCAAAACTAGAAGAAATCCCCAGTGTAAGTTTAAATACTCGATGCTTTAGGGTGTGAGTTTGTTGTGCTTCCCTGAAACATCTGCACTGTAAACAAGGTAAAAGTGTCAGCATAATCCAACCTGACGCTGATACCAAGCCTAGGAATGTGCTAACTTCTAACGTGTCTGAAAATCATTTCTCCAATTGTGCTAAAATCAGCTGAACTTATACAACTCTGAGAGCACCCCGTGAGCTGCAACGCGGCCAAACTACCAAAATCACTTCAACAGTTGTGCAAAATGTAACACTGCTTTGAAAGCTGGAGGTATCAACAGCTTTTTCCTCTCCTTCAGATTTGTTGCATATCCAGGATTTAAACAGAAATAAATGTCACACTCAATTATAGACAGTGACCTCCTAAAGCCAACTGTTAGGATCTGTGCCCTTTTGCCATCAAGGGTGAAATGTCAGGCAGGGAACAGGAGCATCCTCTCCTACCCTCGGGTAGCTCATTCACATGAAAGCACTAAGACTGTGAATCACATGCAGCTATCCTTCATAAGACCATAATTAAGAATTTTACATCTACCTCTTGATTTTACAAGTAGAGAGTTAAATTTTAACACAAGGATTCTCACTAGTTCTTACAGGGACAAGCATCAGCTTTCAAAACTGTATCAGTGTCTGTTGCAACTCTTTGGGCTGAGGAAACACACTCAGCTTTTGTAACAACACTGCCACACAACTGAAACATTACAGCAGGGACTCAGTAGAGATCAGAACTGGAGCAAAAGCAGAGCTAATGTGACTATCTGCCAGCTCAGTGCAAAATTAGTCATCCAAAATATTACATCGGCGAAGTGCCCTTAGCACTCGTCCCTTCTGAAGCACACAGCAAGTGATAATATCTTCATGAGCACTCAGCTGGACTGTATGGGTGCTGGGGTGGGTTTATTTTGTTATGGAGGAAGGAAGGGAGGGGAATCAGTGATTTGAATGCGATCCAAATTCGACTTCTTGATCTCCTCTTCTAGATCTCTGCAGTTTGTACTGAGCTATTAAAATCACACCAGTATTAAATATGTAAATAAATGAATTCAGCACATGTTGATCCGTTGGGCTCTAGCTCTGTATTCAGACAGTTTGTTTCAGAATGTTTCAGTCACATTTATCTCCTACACAGCCATGAAACAACCAAAGACAACTCTGCCTTCGTCCAGGAAAAATAAGCAGCAGTGGTACCCTGAAAAGCAAGTGACTGTGGCATGCTTAGTAAATCAATACTGCTAGCAATTAACTTCAGCCTAAAGGAACTGCAAAAGTGACTCTTCAGAACACGTGTAATTATGTCTACCTTTCACAGCCAAAAATATACTGCTGCCATCGAGGGCAGTGAGGCCCTGGTAGCACTGCGCAGGGCAGCCCGAGCTGCAGGGAGCAGCCAGCCCACCCCTACCCCAGGGCTCAGGCTTCTCCTGGAAGGGGATAACAGCTGCCAAACCTCCTCCTCCCCAACCCACCCTCAGCAAGGGGACCGCAGCTCTCTGCTCCTCCCTCCCTGCACGCCAGGCCTGGAAGCAGAAGACAAAAACTTGTTGGTTTGTACCTGCTGCTATAAACAGGATCCTGCTATAATTTCCCTTCCCCTCTTCCTGGGAGGCCTGAGCGAATGTGAGAACTCCTAGCAGGAGCAGAGCCAGGCTAAGGGAGGCAAAACTACTGCCCCGCTGCAAGGACCAAAGTCACCTTAATTTCCACATCTGGGGAAAGAAAAGTGCAAAAATTAAAAGAAATTAGAAAACAAGCCTCAAGCACAGCACAGCACTTCCATTTTCAAAGTCTAACTCCACATGCATTAGGCATTAATTTTGCACGCAGGTAGCCACGCTGCACAGTGCTCTCAGAATGCAATCTCAGCATGAACCTGAGCTTATCCAAATCCTGTGCCTCTCTTCTTCAGTTCAATTTGAAAAGAAAGAAAGCACTTCAAGCAGGAAATTCACAGAACCATCTGATACCAAACTCGTTTCTGTTTATTCTTTACACACTGTTAACTGCCGATCTAAACATACTGAGCAGAGCGTGATTCAAAACCTTGATAGTAGAAATGCCCTTTTCATTTCTTATCAAGCCATTTTGGTGCTGCTGCTCATCCAGCTCACATGGCAGTGGCTTGCTCAAGCAGCTCCAACCTTGGACGTTCCAAGCAGCACTATGGAACTGCGGTGCTGCCCTCCGCCCTTCCCACTGCTGCAGCTCCGAGGTGTCAGGACCAAGCCCACATATGGGAATTTTGGAGCACATTCCCAGTTCAGGGGAAAAAATAAAAATAAAAAAAACAAAAGAAAGCCACCCACGCATCCCTGGAGTTTCACCAGCAGTGCTGTTACAGAGCAGAGTGCTGGGTAAGGTGCAGGACCACCAGCCTGCCCTCTCATCCCCCCAAACCACCTCGGGCACCACAAGCCGTCCCCACGAGTTCACCCACACTGTGCCAATGGTGGCATCGCCCATCCCTCAGTGCTGCTCAGGGCAGCCATGGCAGGGCAGCACCCTCCCCACACAGCACACAAGAGCCCCAAACCCACGGCTGTTCAGCACAGCATCAGACGATCAAAGCGTGTTTACAGCACCGAGACTTCCTCTGAGACATCCTCATCTCTATCCAGGGCTTCTTTCCCCCCTTGTCTGAACCGGTTGCATAAGCAACAGAAATCAAACAGCTCACGTATCCCGTACCAGCTAATGGGCTGTGCTGAACACCAGTTCTGTTTGACAGCATCTGGCCACGAATGATAAAGGGTGCTCAGAGAGAACAGGGAACAAACACACGATGTGCAGCACTTCTGCAGGACGCAGCCCGCGGCACGGAGAGCACGCAGCTCCCACCATGGCTCTTCAAAGAAACCAAGCTGGAAATCCTGTTTATAACGAGGAATGATGTGTCACAAAGCACTTAAAAAACGCCAGAAACAGCTGCAGTGCCACATCCAGCTCCCTCCCGGAGATACCTGGAACTGAGGCTCAGTATTTTTGAGCTTGTACCACCAATGACAGTTAATGTCAGGAATTGTCCATCCTCCCAGCTCACACACCCAGTACAGCATCGTTATTACACCAGTCCCCAACACCACACAAACAATCCCCAAATGCGACTCTGTATGAACGTACTCAAATAGGAGTAGTAAGAAAACGAAGAAGTTTAATAAAACAAACAATAAACAACACAAAAAGCACCCTGCTCCACAACTGCAACGCAAACAGAGAACAATGACGCACAAACCAGAGGAGCACTCGGAAGTCATCACTGACACTGTAATACTTACCAGATAAATGGGAACACAGCCTTCACTCACAGCGTTCTACACTACGCTAACGAAAAAGAGAACTGCCGAGAAAAGCCACAAACCATTTCCTACAAAAGTGCTGCAGCCCTGCACACAGCAGCACAGACTCCAGGTGAACTTTAAAGGATAACCACAATCTGGCAAATACAGAAGCACGACAACCACCCGAGCAGCCTTCACAGAGCTCTGTAACACTAAAATAAGAAGTGACACAGAATTGAAATGATGTTCATGTGTTAAGAAACAGTAAGAAAATAAGCAACGCTTTCAAAGGAATGAAGGGTTCCATTTTACTTCTCTCCCTCGCACCTTTCAGCACAGTGGCTGAAGTTTTCCATCAGCTCTAGTTAATACAGCACTGGTATTCTGCCACAAGGGAGGGGTATTTAGTTTGGGATGGCTCCAACTGCAAACGTTATCTGCTCAACAGGAGGAAAGGTTGGCTAGGCCAGAAGCATTCTGAAGTCGGAGCTCAGTATCTATGCACTCGTGGGAGGCACACAGTGAGGGCACCGCTGCGCCTGCACCATGACCTCATTTGGGTCTTTTGATGAGAATGAAGATTTCAACGCTTGTTTTTAAAACATGATCCCATTTCTAACAGCAATATCCCTTCTTCCAAAGTTTTGTCATTAGTTTACTGTGTTACTGGTAAAAAAAAAAAAAAAAAACAACAAAAAATGTATAAAGACAACTGTACTAGTAATGTAAAACAAATGCAAACCAGATTTTCACCATTTATCTAAATGCAAACATTTCTAATGTTCAACTATCCCATACTTCCAAACTGTGAGATGATGAAGTGCTGTAAGGGCTGAACACCTTTGTACATACAGTAAGGGTGGCAGAGCTTAAAAAAAAAAAAAAAAAAAAAAAAAAAGGAATAAAAAAAGTTGCCTTAGGTTAGGTTAATGTTTGATGAGAACTACCAGGGAGGGAAGAGCGAGCACTTTGCTACAGGGCACTACTCCTTCCTGATCAGCTCTGAAACTGCAGAAATCCCCAAGAAAGCACTATATGCCTGGACTTGCCACAGCTTCTCAGACAGAGAACACAAATCCTTCACCACTCTTAGCTAAGGAAAACTTGTCAGTAGTTTTATAAGAGCAGCTCGTTAATTCCAGTGTCCCAGCCAAGTGAAGATGCGGGTAATTACATCCTGCTCCTTAGTTCTGGCTGCCAGATTCCTCCCTCCAGTCCATAACACTGTATTGGATTACCCAAGTATCAAATCGCTAGCGCGTTCTATTTGAGAAAGCACCACACTTCAGTGATGGACAGAAGAACTATCATGATCATTTGTAACTCAGCACTGACCACAGAAAGGGGACTTGGGATCCTTTAGAACTGAAACGGCTCTGTGAACACATGTTTTATTAGACAGGTGAGAGACGGATGTGTTATTCATCACACCCAAGATCCAGCACACAGATGCTAAGATAATATTTTGATTAAGGTAAGCACCCAGCAACCAAATTTTAGAAGTTTCCTTTTATTTGGTTCTAATTACAGCAGCTTCAGCAGCAGAGCTCATTCAAAAAGAAGGTTTAAGCTGCTCATCACTAGAACATACTACTGAAATGGCCTCACAACGTTGGAAATGAAAATGATGGAAACCATCCAAGAATTTACTGAAGGGTTAAGAGATCCCAAACCACTCCTTTAAAACGTCTCCACACTGTGTGCAACAGTACTGCTGGGCAGTGAAAACACGTGGGCTCACTACCACTCCTTCCCCTGGATTAACCTTTCCCAGGAGTCAGTTTTATTTGGTGTCACTGTCGAGGACCAAGCAATGACTGCAGCTCATTCTCAGCTCAGCAAGGCACCCGAGAAGGGGCCGCCCGGCAGCAGCCAGCCTCTTGCACAAGGCTGTCAGCCAGCGCCCAGAGCGCTGTTAGAAAGAAACGTGCCCTATCTCCCCGAGAGGAAAAAAAAAATGCAGATCTGAAGTGATTGGTTTTGCTTGGCTTTCTTTTTTTCTATTCCTTTTATGGACAGGATGAGGCAGCAGCTGCCCGGCTCTCCCAGCTTTCTTTTCTTCCCAGGCAGTAGAGATGCTCGCAGGCCACCAGCATCAGCCCCTCCTTTTTGTCCTGTCACAACAGAAAAGGGTACAGAAAGAGGGAAATCCAGCAAGTGACAGCACAATGCCCTGCTCTCCCCTTCTCTTCCGGAGAATACAAACAGCAGAGGAAGGGGTCATTCAGCCACCAACCGTCCCCCCCACACCAAGCGACCACACGCATGGAGGGCACAGACCCCGGCGAGGAATGGCTCAGCAACAGGGACATTATTCCCAAAGGCAAAGAGCCTGCCCGAGACTGAACACTGCGACACAGCAAAGCCATCATCTGCCCAACTGTCCTTCCCTGCATCTATCACAATTCCGAGCCAGGACTCGCAGGCAGACAGGATAAAGTGGCTTCAGCAAACTCTTGCAAACTGAGCAAAGTTCATTTCTGCTGTAAAGTAAAGCAGAATTTCAACTTCAGTTCCTTTAGTGTTTTCATTTCTTTGCTTCGTCTTGCTATAACAAAACAACTTTCAAGGATAAAATACTTCCTTAACCAAGCAAAGGAACCCAGTTCTGATGTCTTACGTTCAAAAGATAACAAGCAAGCACTGCGGCGAGGATCCATTGCAGCAGTTTTGCCCTCTGCTGAGAACACCGTTTTGTTTCTCACATGAATCTCAGTTCAGCAAACTTCAACCCAATTTCATCTTTCATTCAAACGTTCATTCAAATTCCATTCTCCTCATCCCTCCCGTGCTCGATCACGAGCAGATTCCACGACTCACACGATGTGAAGATGGAGCACCACAAACACAAAACTTCTACGAGCAATTTCTTCATGTCCACACAAGCTAACCAAGCGTATTATAATAGTTTCCCAACAATATTCTACAGTTTAATTGGGCAGAAACTTAATAGCAGAATTCCTGTGCCTACATGTTCTTCTGTTTAAACTTTGAAACAAAGACAACTGGTGCTCAAATTTTTATTAAGCAACAGTTATTCAGAAACCCAGCATTAATCTGGCTATTAGAGTTCTGATTTCCTCACATAAATTTACTGTCCTATGAAGTCTCATTACATTTGAGTATTAGGAACTCTACAGCATCAGGATTAAGAAAGGATCTCTGCAGAAATCCTCTGATAAACACGTTCTGTGTAAGATTTGAAGCAATATGTAACGTTTTAACAAAGTGCCATCCAAATGAAGACAGTATCAGGGCAAAAGGAGAACATCACGCTTGTCGTATCCTCCTCCTGCTTAGCAGAACTACAGAAGAAGCAGGAGAGAAAACACTACCACGTCCATTACTCAGATTTAACTGCCATTTCCTCTGGTCTCACTGAAAGATTGCCCGTGCGCCTTCTTGCAATACATTTATCTTCCTATCAGAACCAAGAATTCTGCTGCAGAACACACTGAAACAAGCACAGTTTTGAGACAATGAATTCAACTGCTACATTAAGCACCAAGCTCGTGTGTAGCTGCTCCCAGCAGCACGCCGTGCTCCACACTGACAGCATCTCTGCCCCTTCTCCAGGCTCCTGCAAGCAAAGCTCGCTTTCTAAACATCACTTTTATTTGATACATCGTCACGCACATGAGCACCTGGGGAAGCAGCTCACAAGCAGTGACTGAGCCTGTTAAGGACAGCACGTCCCTCCTGCAGAGCTGGCCGTGCTGCCCTCCCAGCTCGTGCCCCCAGGCCCACCGTGCTGCCCACCACTGGCACTGTGCTCCCTTTGAAGTGCTTCCTGGATTTATTTCGTACTTCTCTCACAGTTCTTTTTACCACCCATCTGGGCAGGGCCCTGACACGCCAGCCACAATGTGCACTGTCTTACTGCCTTCTGGCAGAGAGAGGCAGTGCTGCTGAGGCCCAGTGCAGCCCCCGCTCCTCCGCAGCCAGCAGCAGCAAGCCCCTGTCCCGAGGGCTTCTTCAGAGGGTAACAGCACCTTCCACAGTACACACACAGCTTTTGGCCTCTTCAGATGCAAAATTAACTTCTTCACGTGATAAACCAGCACCGGAGTTGTGCACGCTGTTTCTGGGCTGCCACTCTGAATGTATTTCTAACTGGAATTCAACAGCCCAACAGACAAAACTGCAGAACGTACAGCCCTAACGACACACATAAATTAATCAGCAAGACCGAATGAACCTTGCCACTAGGAAGAGTGTTAAACCAACTTCTAGCACGAAATTAAGGACAGAGACAAGCGACCTTGCAAAACTCCTGCCAGAACTCAGCACAATTTTGAAACCCTTAAAGCAACAGGCCGGGTCAGGCCAGAGCCCTGCAGCCAGGTCAGCGTGCTGCAAACCCACCACAGCGGGTGAGGTGCACACGGGGTTAAAACACAGCGTGTGCTCTGGGTCTGTACTTAGCAAGAAATCACCCCATAACACCAACCAGTGAGATTCAAGCGTCGCAGTCCTCTCAACCATGATTAAAACGTGCTCATCTTTGTCTTGAGTTTTCCTGTTTGTCAGTAAGGCGTCAGCAGACACTGAAGGAACGTGTGCTGCTGAGTGCTCAGCCCTGGGCTGATCAGCTGCAGGAAATGACGCCAGGGAACACTGCCATGTGTCACTTCGGTGCAGCTCCTGCTCCGCGCGGCCGTGAGACGACGTGAGACTGCTTTCTTACAATCACAAAAATGACTGGAGGGAGCTGAAATTAGAGAAAAAGGAAGAAAGGAAAGTCTTTCTGTAGGAGCTTATTAGCAATTAACAAGCTGAACTCCTCTCCTACCAAGAAGCGTTTCTGTTAATTACTGGCCATGAACGTGTCACAGCACAAACTCCTCACTCCCATTTCTTCCTCACTAAATATAACTGGTGCACGTATTCCAGCAGAAGTAATCCAGGAAAAAAACCTTTCACTCCATCTCCTCCAGGCTACCTGCACTACCACTTTCACCGGCGTGGATCAGCGTTTTCACAATGCCAACCCATCCTATCCGCATCCTAAGAACACAATCGAAACGTAGCAACTCCAAAACTTCCAGAACCGGGCACTTGGGAGCGATGGCAAACAGGAGCAGCCCCCCCACCCCTCCCACCAACAGCCCATCACCAAACCCAGCCACCACTGCACTGCAAGGCTCAGTGCCACAGAAGCACAGAACCTGAGGGGAGATCACTGAGACCAACCCCCCGGACTAGTCAGCCCAAAACAGCAGCAAGCAGAGAACAAAACAAAGCAGCCGACATCAGCAGGCACCCACACACCCAAACACATGACAACACTCGCTGCAAGCACACACAGCTCTCAGTAAGCTCTCTGCCACACAGGACCACCCAGCGCATCAAAAAGAGACGCAAGACAGTGCAAACATTATGCCCGTTGTACCTCATCTGTCCAATCTTTATGCCTGAAGGCCCCGAGATACGGGAATAAAATGAATGTATCTGTATAAAACCAAGCATTTCCCACTCACCGCAGCTTCCACTGAAGTTACTGCTTTCCCTCACGTCAAAGCACAGCCCCACCTGCTACGCTGACTTTACCAAGCGTTCCTCCTTTCAGAGTCCCTTAAACCATTTTTCCATACTCATTTTTTCCCAAATTCTCAACATAAAGGCTCCATTTTTCACATCTGGACTTTGCCCAAGCCATTTTTTAATTATCTTTGAATAAGGAAATGTTTATGCTAATAGCAATGGAAAACTGCTACATGAGATCTTCAGACTCTGTCAGAAAACTATGGTTTATATTCCTCTGCCCACAAAGACATAACATTACACAAAATCATTTTGATGTGGCTTTTCTGGATCTGATTCCACCCTCCCATACAGGAAAAATCTTCCGTTTGTTGCCGTGCAGCCAAACTACACAAAGGGAACTGCGGACTCTTATCTCCTCATCCAACTTGCTTTAATGATTTGTGCACATCAAAGTCTGATTAAAACCAGTTAAACACTTCCATCAACAAAATCTCCTTAACGTCTTCTGGAGACTGAATTAACTGCAGAAACAAGGCTGTATAGGTGAAAACACAGAAGTGCACCATTTTCATCAGCTGCTGAGCTTTTCCAGTACCATTAGAATAGCCTCTAACATACATGGAAGTATATATTTACTATTCTGAAGCATAATTTACATTAAAATATCTCATATTTACGTTGGCCATCTGCAGCAGTCGTTTCAAACAGGCTGCCCACAACAGGACCTCGCTAACACGAGGAAAAGGGCACTCTGCATCCGACGGATCCACACAGCCCTACAGCAACGGGGCAGCACCCACTGTAAATGTCAGCTGCAGTAAATAACGCTGCCAGAGCTCGTCTCCAGATTTCTGCTGCTGGAGGACCATTGCCTTACATGGCTCCAGGGCTGCGTGCTTATCTGGGAGTGTGTGCCTGCCACCCCACTGCTGCAGGCAGGGACAGCAGCAGAGCAGCTCATCCGTGGTCCTGTAATTCACACTGCAGTCTGGTCACAGTTCAGCCCTTGGAAAGATTCCTCTGTACCTGCAGCACCGTGCTGAGATGTTGGTGCTGAGCGGTGCGAGAGCTCAGCGCGTTTGAGAAGCAAAGCTGTAAAGGAAAGGAGCAAGCAGGGAGCACTTCCCACTCCACAAAGCTGAAATCTCAGAGTCTGAGCTAAGGGCAAGTTTAAACAGCTCTTCCTGCCTGAAGAGCACTCTATAACCAGTCACTGGTTAGAAACACTGCGTTCTAGTTCTAATCATTACGTGTATCTTCAGTTTTTCTTAAAAATTGTAAAGCTTTGTTCTGAAAAGCTCGTTCAGACGAGAATCAGAAAAGCAGCACGTGCTGCACTGCACACAATCCCCACGCCAACACTGCCAAAGACCCACTCTGGGTCCTCAGGAAAGCCTGGAAATGTGGGGTGCAGCCAGGCAGCTGAGGCTGCCATGGGGTGCTGGATGTGGTGGGGAATGGGGAAGCCCACGCAGGTCAGGGTGGAAGCAGTGAGAGTAGGAGCCATAAGACACTGACATCACTGCTGGCGAGGTCCTAACTGTGGCGGGTATAAAACAGCACCATTTGTAAAGCTCATAGTTAACAAAAAAACACCCAGCTACAGCTATTCCACCCATTACAGTGCACAGCAAAAAAAAGAAGCCACTTAGCCACCACAAAACGCACACTCAAGTCTCCACTGCTGCCTTGCTTTAGGAAAAGCCCAGCTCTGCCCCAACAGCCACCTGACTGCCTGAAGAGGCTGCTCTGCAAAAACAGCACGTGGTGCTTTAATGGAGTTAAACACAGCATCACCTGGAGGGAAGGCCAGCAGTGCCCACCACCACCTGCACGCCAAACAATGCCAAGCAATGCACAGCCCAACCAGTCACACCAAGCACCTACCTCCATTTCCTGGAGACTACAAATTATGGGGTACATTTTAACACCACACACAGTAAAAGCTGTAAAAGCACCGTGTTTGGAACCCACTGAGGTTTAACTCACATGCTCCAACATCTCCTGGCCACAAGAAGTTCACTCTGGAGATCTCTGAAGAAGCGCACACAATTCCCTTCTGCTCCTCCACTAAAAAGCCACCAAACTCAGCAGTTCAGGGCAGGTTCAAGTGCAGCCCAAAGGACACACATCTTAAAGCCACTTTCAGAAACTGCAGATAAGGAAGGAAGCATCGGTCTTTGACATGAAAATAACCACGCTTTAAGAGAGCTGCAGCACTGTGCCAGCTGGCGGGCTGCTAGTCCTCATCCTGCCCTCTAATTGTAAGGAAATACAGAGCAGGACACTGCTCCGGGTTGCAGAGGAGTACAGTTATCAGCAGTGAGAGATCAGGAATAGAAGTCTGCACTGAAGAACACGATCACTGAAGGATTACAGCACCAGTAAAAGTATGCTGCTGATTCGTTTAGTTTTACAACATGGACAACTAACACATCCAAGCTACC
The DNA here is from genome assembly GCA_023055505.1 of Callipepla californica brunnescens. Lineage (NCBI taxonomy): Eukaryota > Metazoa > Chordata > Aves > Galliformes > Odontophoridae > Callipepla > Callipepla californica. The sequence continues at coordinate 17,194,132 of JALIRH010000014.1, forward strand.
AATAATTGTTTAATATCAGGAATCATGAATAAAAATGAAGATGAACTCAATAAAGAGATCAATAAATAGGGTTTGTGAGCAGTTCAGCAAGCAGGGCTGGGGCTGGTTCCACACCTCAGCAGAAAGGAGTGCAGGCAAACGTTAGTAATGAGCTGTTAACAGAAGAAAATTAGTTCAAGACTTCAGGGCAAGAACTTCTCTTATTCTGTGTTTGTACAATACAATCACACCGGAATTTTTTTCTCCTGTTGGTACCTGGTGCTATTAATACACTGGGTTTTACATTCGTCAGCAAGAATAATTAACAAATCAAGTAAGAACAAGAGCCACGACAACTTGAAGAACTACAAGCTAATGCACTTGGGGAGAAAATACAGCTCGCTACATTAGGGAAAAAAGAGGTCTGGAACAAAGCTGGAGAAAGAAACTTGGAAAGCAGTGAGAACTGGAGAGCCCGGGGAGATGGCAGGCACCAAAGTAGACACGAGAGCATGACGCAAACAATACTGCAGCTACATGGGAAAATGGGATTCGGGGCTGCACGTACGAAGCTGGCATGACACCAGGCGAGGAGGCGAGCACTGAGCGAGGCACCTCTGCGGGGTCACACACTGCCCTCCCCAAAGCAAACCCCACAACAGGAATATGTACCTCTAGTTACTGAGTAACCACAAAAAGAGAAACTCCATCTGGATTAACATAACTGAAAAAAACCAAACCATGAAGCCTAAGAACAGTACTGCTCGAAAAATATTGGCTGACTAAACTCAGGAGAAAAGCTTTATGGCAGGAAGGAGCCGGAGCCTCTGCAGTTGTATTTCCTGAGCTGCGACACAGCCCCTAACATTTCACAAGGTAGAAGTCATCCTGTCAGCCCTGAGTAACTGCAGAAAAGGAACAACCCTGCAAGACGAGAGTAATTGCTAGATACGTTCTTTCATCTTTGCTTCTGCAGTTCCACCAATTCTGTTTCTTACTTTCTTATTAGCAATATGTCTTACATACGTCTAACACTACTCTACCAAAGCACAAACTCTTAAAGTTCCCTGACCCCTTTTCAGACTCCTCATGCTCCTCACAGTCTAGAGATTTTCTGTTTTAGACATGATGGCACCATCAGCTTTTCTGTGACACAAACTCCAAGAGAGATCCTGAACCACACGGCCTGGAGGGCAGCACTCGGGTGTCATTACTCCTCAGTGTGTCGGGAGGTAACTGAGCTCACAGTAACAGCAGTCTGCCCATAGAACAAACCACGTGCATGTAACAGTCCGAAATTACACAGCTGACACCAATTACTGCAGCAGAGCATCAACCCCACAGCCACTTGAATCTCAGATCTCCTGACACCCTCAGACACGACGCTGTGTCACCAACTCTCTCCCAGCTCTGCAAACACATTACTGCCCGTTAATGTGGTCGCCTGAAAGATCCTAGCACTCCTCCCAGCGAGGGCAAAGCTGCCTGCAGGACAGCCACTCATTTCAGCTCTCAGAGCTCAGTCTCAGACGTGGTTAACACTTGCAGCTCTTTCTGCCCTCAGCAACAGACTTCTGGTCATCTAGAGCAAGGAAAAAGAATAGTAGCAACTACAGCGAACTCTCCAAACAAGAGAACGAGCAGGAGGGAAAGAACGGAGGTGCTGAAGCAGTGATGAGCAGCTACGGCTGCTCTCACAGCACAGAAAGCACTGTGCATGGAGGAGGCAGCCTCCCCATCCACCACACCACAGTCCTGTCTGCTTCAACACACACACAGAAGCATCCCCTCACTAAGTGACACCAAGTTGTGGGTCCTCAGTCACATCTGCCATCCAGGAGCAACCACCATGGAAAAGCAAGTGCAGCAGAACAGCCTTGGGAGCAGCTGGGAGCCAGGAGAGGAGGGAGGAACTGAAGTGTGCTCGCCAACTTATTATCTACCAACTGTGAGGTCAGGACAAACTTACACTGAAAGTATTTATTTACAAAACCTGAACAATGCAAACTCCGTGGTGTTTGTGATAAAAAAAATACGTGGCATCCTTTCACTAAATAGTTTGGTAATAACCATGGAAAAGCACATTCCGTATCACTGAAAAGACAACTAAGAAACATCTCGCAGAAGTTTTACCAAGTTCACATCATTACAACTGGGAAGAATGCAAAGCACACAAACATGATCTTGTTTTTCTGGCTGCTGCGTGGATCCGTGAGCAGAACTGCTGAAGAAAACCTACCCCAGGAACTGTTTCCCTCTCACAATGTTTGAGAAAAGCAGTAAGTGAGAACCAGGAAGATGCTTAAAGAAAACATCAAGGAACTTAACCCAGTTCTGAAGCTCGAGCTGAACTTTACCACATTCCTTCGTGACTAAGAACAGCGCTCAGCAGAGGAGGACTTGCACAGAGCTATAAAACATACAGTGCCGTTGGGAAATCATAAAAGATAATACTGATACATTAAGAAAGCCAAAATATTCACCATGCCCAACGGTAAAGTTTCCCTTCTGTTACTGACAGCAAGAATCCCATGCCCATCACCACAAGTCGTTGTACAACTCAGGTACCATACCCACACACAGCACTGATGTGACTAAGGCCGTACATGGCACAGCAGCACTGCCACGTTAATGGTGGCTCCTCATTAGAGATGCTGGATGCCACTCCTTCCATCACTTGACTGGACCCTGTTTCACAACAGCGCCCCAGGCTGCACAGCACTCCTTCTCACAGGAGCGTTCAGAAGTTTTAAAGAAGCACAAGGAACTGAAGGACTTCGGAGAAGTTCAGTAACGAGAAGAGAGTCAGCAGTGCAGTGAAATAAAGGCAGACACTTGAGAAGAACAATTTCCCAGAGTGCCGGTGCTGAGTAAGTGCCTGCTCTGCTCGCAGGAGGCAAGTGGGAGGGCTGACTGACATCAGTGGGAACACTGAGCTCCGTCAGAGCCTTCGTAAGGAAATGATCACACAAGAGCACACCGGGCCCTGGAGATGGGCCACAAAAGGGGCCCACAAGTGGAACCGCGCTCATAAGGGTATCAGCATTCCAGGCCACGCACTCAGGTGAAAGGCAGTGACAAAGTTTGCCACTTTTCCATTTGAAGGAGTGAACAGAACAGCCAGCAGCTGAAAGCACCGAGCTCCGCAGCACAGCACCCAGCACTCTGCTGACTGAAAAGAAACCACCGCGTCAACCCAGGTTCAGGAATGTTAGGTGACAGCTCTCCCGATTACAGAGCATAATGCGATCCTCATCGCGGGGGATGCTTTACGTAACAGCTGTACCAGGAGGATGCACCGGCACACCAACAACCCGCGGCCCCGTTCTGACCGCTGCCAGTCCCTATACCAAAGGATCACAGCAGCGCGGGGTCCCCCGGCGCTGCCCCTTCCCCAGAGCCGCTCGGGTGCGGAAAACAGAGCGAAGGGGAAGGAACAAAGCCCCGACGTCGAATCAGAAAAAGGATTAAACCCCGCGGCCCGGAGAGGAGGCTGCGCCGGCCCCGTGAGCGCCCCGCAGCATCCCGAGCAGGCATTTCAGCGACGGCCCCGGGGTTCCGCTCCCCGAAGGGCCGGGGGTCATCGGCGCGGCCCCGCGGTGCCCGCTCGCCCCGTGCCGGGGGGGTCGGGGCCGACACAGATGGGGCGGCGGGGCCGGGAGGAGGCAGCGCGGGGCAGGGGCCGCCCGGGGCGTCGGGCCGCTCGCTGCCGGGATCCCGGCCCGCCCCGCCGGGGCTCCCGCGGGAGGCGCTGCCCGGCCCGGCGCGTCCCCACCCCCGGCCGCGTCTCACCTCCGTTCGCCGCTCCGCTAGGCCCGGACCATTTCCTGGCTGCCGCCACCGGCCCGCCGTGCGGGGAGGAGGAGGAGGAGGAGGAGGAGGAAAAGGAGAAACAGGAGGAGGAGGAGGAGGGGTGCGAGGAGCCCCGAGGGAGCGGAGGACGAGGGGCAGGCCCGGCCGCCGGCGCGGGACGAGGCCCGGGGCGGGAGGAGCGGCTCACAGGCGGGAGGCGACGGCGGCTCCCCAGGGCTCCCGCCGCTCCATCGCGGGGCCGGGGCCGGGCTGGCGGCGAGACGAGGTGGGGGTGGGGGTGGGCCGGCGACGTCGGCCTGGGCGGCCCTGGGCCCGGCTCCGGCTGCCGCCCGCCCTGCGCCCGTCCTGCCGGGCCAGGCTCCTCCCGCAGCCGGGCACTCGCGCTTCCCGGCAGCCCCCGCGCCGCCGCAGCCCCGCGCCGCTCACGTGACCCACGGACGGTTGGGGTGGGGGGGGGGAAGGAATCTCCACGCACACGTGACCACGCCGGGCGGTGTCACGTCACGACGTGTCACGGCGTTTCACGTCACGTCGCGTCACGGGACGTCACGCGGCAGCGCGGCGCGCTCCGGTACTCACGGGCCGTGTCCGTCCCGGCCGCGTTTCAGCCCGAGAACGATCTGTGAGGCGGAGCGTGCGGGGACCGAGCCCGGCTCAGCTGACGGCCCTCGGCCGCCGCGCACGGAGCCGGGTCCGAGCCCGGAGCGCCGCACAGCCGGCAGCGGGGACTCCCCCGGGGAACGGCCCTTCCGCGCGGCCGCTCCGTTCCACCGGCATTAAAAGAAAGGAATCCCCACAGGAGGTGCAATAAGCGCGCTGTACAGAAGGTCCCGTTTCAGACAAATGCATCATAGATTCATTAGGTTGGAAAGGGCCTACAAGATCATCTAGTCCAACCATCCTCACACCACCATCCCGACCCACCAAGCTACTAAATCAAATCCCTCAGCACCTCATCTAAACGCTTCTTGAACAGTGCTAGGGACGGTGCCTCAACCCCCTCCCTAGGCAGGCCATTCCAGTGCCGGACCACTCTCTCAGAGAAAAAGTTGTTCCTCAAATCTAATCTAAATCTTCCCCGGCACAACTTGTGGCCATTCCCTCTCGTCCTGTCATTAGTTACCTGGGAGAAGAGGCCGACCCCCTCCTCAGCACAGCCTCCCTTCAGGAAGTGGCAGAGTGCAGTGAGGTCTCCTCTGAGCCTCCTTTTCTCCAGGCTGAACAATCCCAGCTCCCTCAGCTGCTCCTCGTCAGACCTGTGCTCCAGACCCCTCACCAGTTTTGTTGCCCTTCTCTGAACACGCTCCAGGGCCTCGATGTCTCTCTTGTAGTGAGGGGCCCAAAACTGAACACAGTACTCGAGGTGCGGCCGCACCAGAGCTGAGTACAGGGGGATGATCACCGCCCTGCTCCTGCTGGCCACACTATTCCTAATACAGGCCAGGATGCCATTGGCCTTCTTGGCCACCTGGGCACACTGCGGGCTCATGTGGAGCCGGGCATCAACCAACACCCCCAGGTCCTTTTCCTCTATACACTCCTCAAGCCATTCTGCCCCAAGCCTACAGCATTGCATGGGGTTATTGTGGCCAAAGTGCAGGGCCTTCCACAGCGCAGCTCTGAAACGCAGTGGCACACAGTTCCACTCTGTGTTCATGCAGAGTTCCTCCGGGGTATTTCTCGCACGGGCGGAATCCGAACTCCAGCGCTGCGCTTCGGCCTTCCCTTAAAAAGAGCCTCCGACATTGGGCTGCGGGGACCCGCCCTGCAGAGCCGCTGCGGAGCGCGGGGGGTTTGAGCCCCGCACCGTCTGAAATAGAGGAACCCTTTTTACTGGTTAAACATGAAGTCGGTTCTGAAACGGAAATATTACCAACGTTACTACAAAATGCGACCACACGAGGGTGAACTCTGCCCCACCTCACATGCAGGAGCCAGGAGGGCACAGGCCGCTGCTCGGAGAACGCAACGCGGTGCTGCCAGGACAGGAACAGCAAGCCATCGCAGTGCTGGATTGCTGTCACGTCTCAGTAATGCCTTGAAAATCCTTCTGACAGAGACATTTTTGGTGTATCGCTTCTCAGAAGCCGAGCTTGTATTCCGCGTTATGTTTTGTATTACTCCTAACACCTCCCCCCACACACACAGTCTTTATTTTTTATACGCATCTTGAGCAAAGTAAGGCTGTGAAGATCTGCCCGACACAGCTCATAGCTCAGCGTCTGCTGGCAGACACAGCTTGGATAAACGTGACTGCAGAGAACAGATGAGCTCCATGAGGTCCAGGTATGCTGAGCGATTTCTGTGCAAAGCAGGTCTACTCAATAGCTTCACACTGGAGTACCAGGTTGTCCCCCCCTTCTTTTGCTCTCCCGTCACTCAGCAGTGTTTTTCCTTGAAATGCAATGCCATTTCCTGAGGCTGTTTTCCTACCAGACTGCATCAATCGCTTCACTTCAATTAGCAATGGCAGCTTTGCTGGAAACTGGAAGGATTAAATTGAACCCTTTCCAAGCTACACAGCTCTCATGTAAATATGCGTGCTCGGTAAATAATTTTGAAGGGGGGAGGGGCTGCTTCATTTGCTTTTAATTAATGCCTTTTGTACTTAACGTAGAGCTCTGAAAGACAGTAATTAAAGAAATACCTGTCAAAAAAAAGAATTGGAATTGAAGCATCTTATGACGAGGGAGCGGGATGCAGCGTGCTGAGAGCTGAACCGGTCAGACTCTTCAGATGCTGGTGGGCTTTAACCTGTAAAACAAGACACAGACACTGAGGGCAACTCACAAAAATAAAACGCTGTACTCAAAAGTAAATCCCCAATGTGAGAGTAGATAGCTTTACAGCTGCTCTGGGACTGCATCGACTGCAGGCAGTGTTGGATATGCAGTTAAAGCAGTCAGACATCCCAGTCTCCCCACTCATAACCCAGCAGTGGACTAGAGATGAAGGCTTCCTTATTGTACCTGCTGCTCACAGAACCTAGCACATACAAGCGTTCCCTTCTGCCCTTGTGAATGGACCCAATTTATCTGGCTGTAAACAGAAATACAGAGAGACCAACCCCCTGAACTCAGTGACTTGCTCTGGAACTTAGCAAATTGTTTGGAAATCATCAACTTTCCCTTCTTGGCAAAGATGAGTTAATGAGGAGTACCAGTACACTTCTGATGAACCACCTACACAAATACTATGGGCATTACAGATTACAAAAACAAACATGCAATGCTGTCTGAATGATCTTTGCTGCCCTATTAAGACTCAGCCCTTTGTCCTCTCCCTCCTATGTAACTGCTGTTCCTCATTGCAGTCCTCCTTCACATCCGCACTGCTGCTGCTGCTCAGCCCCCCCCCACACCACCCAAAACCAAAGCCTTTGCTCTCTGCACATGGTCTCCATCCAAACTGGCATCAGATCCCCCTTCCAGCCATCCCCTGTTCCTGCTGTGCCCCTACAGAGGAAGTCAGGGCTGAGAGCTCCCCAACTCCCTGCTTCAGTCCTCACACACTGCCAAAGCTGTTACAGGGCTGGGATTAGGGCCATCTCTAAGAATGGAATTTTCCAAATGCTCCCCCCCCAATCACCACTCTTCCACACTTTTCTGCTATATCACTTTCATTCTGATTGCCATTAAGCGTGAACTTAGGAAACACTGTTTAATAATTTATTAACGTTTTCCCATTAAATAGTACTTTCACTCCAGAGGACTTCAAACCATTTTCTGGTACTTTTATTTACAAGTCTGCAGCACTCTGTAAAACACAGTAATGATTACAGACTCAAACACACAACATACATATTTTCAAACATTTAAATATAAGCACAGTTTATTCAAAAGTAATACTACACACTACATTTTCCATAAAAATATAAAAAATAGTTTAGTTACTCTATTTTACCTAAACCGGGATATTGAAGAATTCTTCCACGTGTGATGTCCCCTCCCAAAAAAAAAGGGAACTCCAACAATAAGAACTCCAGGAGACAAAACCACCAATTAGAACACGAACGCCAACTGCTCAAACCCACCTAAAGAACACAGAAGTTTCCATCTGCTCCCAGCAGTAACTGTTCTGCAGCACACTCGGATTTTGGTTGGATTTGTTTTGCATTAACTTGCTTCTCCCAGTGCAGATCTCACAGACACGTACCCACACAACGGACCGATCGCACTGCAGAGGCAGCCACCACGTGCCCCACGACACATTGGCAGTCTTGCATTACACACATTTTCTTTTGCAAAAATATCAAAAGGAAAACGCTCTCCTTTGGGAATTCCATTTAAAGACAACGCTTCTCACTGCACGCTCAGTGAACACAGCCTTCCTCTCTCCTACAAATAGTGCCATTTTTGTTTGTTACCACCACTTCTACTGGCTGTCCTATACCGAAAGCTACTTGTTCTGAAATGCACCTATTCAAGCCCTTCTTTCAATAGGATACATTTGATTTACAAAAAAAAAGGCACAAAGATGAAACTCCTAAGCAGCATCAGTCAATCCTTCCATCGTGCACTGCTCCTCTTTCTGCACAGACACTGCTGCAAGAGACACCATCTCAGAGAAGTACTGCCACTACACGAACTGTGGGAACAGGCAAAGCCTCTGTGCAGTACAAGCAGTATATTCATCGTTACACATGGACAGCACTGAAAGTTGTGTCGCAGTAAGACTCGACCTGGAAGCATGGGGAAAAGCTGCCAGAAAAAACTCTCAGCAGCATCTGATTGTTAACTGGGAGATGGAAGGTCCTCTGCGTGCAGCACTGTGCTCCCACTGCAGCAGGGGCAGTGCACTACAGGCAGCAGTGTGAAACTTCTGCTTCCAATACATCAGAGGATTTTCTAAACGTAGGTGAAGTTGCCACAAACAGAGGAGTAGTATGTGATGCACAGCATGATCTACAATAAGAAGATTTTGCTTTCCAGCATGTAAACATCCAGGTTACTGGGCTTAGCTCATATAAAGAAATCTGACAATAGACTCTTAAACTAAAAAAGTAAGATTCCCCATAAAGTGATAAACCTCAAAAATACTCTTTCAGCAATTTCCCCGTGCCATTTAGTATCTTCCATGTCCTATGAACCACACAGAACATTCAGAAAGTTTTAGCAGTAGAAATGTTGAACGGTTGAACTGTTTGGCAACCGTGTGCTCCAAACCTCTTTGAAGAATGTTACAATTCACTCAAGGACAGTTCTTCACTGAAACACATTATTTCTTCTTCTTTTTCTTTGGTGGCTCGTCATCAGAACTACTGTCTGTGCTGCTACTGCTGCTGCTGGAGGAACTGGAATCTGATTCAAACTCTGAAGATGAGGAAGTACTACTCGAGGATGGAGAAGATGAGGAAGTAGAGGAGCTCTCATCACTGTCACTATCATCAGAAGAAGAGGAGGTAGAAGAATCATCGCTGTCAGATGAGGAATCACTGGCTGAACTGTCACTGCTACTGCTGCTGGAACTTGTCACGCTTTTAGATCTGAAAGAAAACAAACAGACAGATGAGAACAGTTCCCTACAGACAGAGTGATCTTTATACTCTGTTGTAACCCAAAGATCAATTAATTGGTCTGAACATTTCTGGGCCTGACAATTTAATAACCTTCCCTCCCTCCTTATCCTCCCAGCTCCCAATTCCCCCTTTTATTCTGAAAGAATAAATTTTGGCTTTTTGAGCAACAGCAGAACAACTGCATGCATGTGAAGCAAGTTGTCCCATACAACATCAAAGCGAATGCAGGACTACAGGGGGAAAAAAAAGTGTGAAAGCTGGCAAGGCTCACAGGGACCACTAGTGCCTTCACTGGCCTGCCTCAACAGAAGAAGAAAGTTGCAGAAAAAGCATGAATGTGCTGTACTGCTAACGCTTCAGGCAGAAATTAACTAAGACTGGATGCCTAGAACTGTACTAACAAGTGGAATTTCAGCAATGTAAGTGCCAGTGGAAGTTCCATCAAAGACTTCACAAATGTTAGAATTGTACTCAATGGAAACTGTTCTTCGATTACTCCTGGCAAAAGCAGCCAAACTTTCTGCAATTACACAGCGCTTATGTTTTCAGGGTAGGAGAGGTGTGGAAACAGTCCAGGACAGGACAGGACATCAGGAACACTGGAAAAGTCGATTTCTGCACACTCTGCAAATTCATTTTTTCTCCCTCTGTTCCTAGCCCTTACAGCAAGGCAGCTGTTCTCGAGATCAAGATTCAACGTAATATAAAAGAACCACTGCAGTTTGTGATATGTAATATGTCTGCCATCAGCTACCTACCTCCCTCTGTGCAGATACAATGGCTTTTATCAAAGAATCTGTAAGGTTTGGTTCAATATAGACTTTTTGCTGATGAAAAACTAATTGCAATATGAGGAAAAAAATAAAAGGAACTATTTTAAACTGGCATTTGGGATCTTCTGGGCAAACTGTTTCTATCTAAACAGCTTCACTGAATTTCAGACCCACTGACAAGGGCAAGAATCTGACAAAGGATGCCTCAGTCGCTTCAATCTCCGCCCTGCCCCCGTCATCTTTCACTGAAGAACTCATAGAAGCAGTTCTCAGACCTTCAATATTCGGGTCATACTCTGAAATCTACTCATAGAAACATCAGATGTAATGCTTAATACTTCCACTTAGAGGGAAGCAATAGCCACATCAAGAGAAAAGCAGCAAGCAGATACTTGTTTGCAGATGATGCAACGTGCTGCCCGCTGACAGTTACAGAGGAAGATGGTCCTGGGATCAAGTAAAACTCACCTATTTTATCTTGCCCTAATTAGCACTGTGACATCCCAGATGCTAACAATTTGTAGATCGCAGATTTGTGGGTACACCACTGGAAAAGCACAACTTCTCTCCAGCAGATAAGCATTTATTTTCCCCAAAACAAGCTCACAAGTGCTAATAAACTTGTGAGATTCCACAAATCATGGAGCAACTGCTGCATTTTGTAATGTAAGCTACCATTCTTCTGAGACTTTGTCCTTTCTAAGCTCATTCAAATCATCTAACAACCTCTAGTGATTTTAACATGCCACATGAATCAGGTCTACCTGGAAGTTCACATGCTGCGTGGCCTGAAGAAACAGAAGTGAAGCAGGACACATTTTACCCCTTAGGCAGGTAGAGTTGTACACAATTCAGAAAAAAGAGCCCTCCATAAAGGGGGCTTTCAGTTAACAAACGAGCGTGCCACGCAGAAGCTCTGAAGCCAACACACACACAGAGCCAGCTCTGCAGCACCTAAGGTCACAGCGTTGCACAGCTGCAGTTTTGCCCGTTCCTGTTTTTCTGGTTCAGCCTGCAGCTTACTTGTTACTGCTGATATCAAAACAAACACGCACTGTGTGAAAGGTTATTGCTCTCCTCCAGAACCCAAAGCTTCGGGTTTTTTTTTGAAGTCTGGAACCTGGATATTCAACAGTCACGCTTTGCTGAATTTTCTACATTTAATTTTTCCTGGGTTGTAATAAAGAATCCAAAATCCCATATTATCTTAAAAGGAATTTACATTGCTGGATTCCACGCTGCATAAAAACAGAATAACAATTCAAAGAGTACAGAAGTTTTAGGGGAAAAAACAAACAGCCAAACAACCTCCGACCACTAATTCCTCTGCTCATTTTTTCATCTGTCAGCAGCTCAGAGCTCAGACCCTCTGACATACAGTATGCCAAGGAGAAGCCTGCAGCACAGGAGAAAGCTGAGGAAGGAAGAAATCTGAACTCCATTGTTTAGAAATCAGATTTATAACATGACCATTCCCAGGTCATTCCAGCAATAAATGGACACTGCCGATAAAGAGCCCTTCAGTAATCCTGATAGCAGAACTAAGGCACTGATCAAGTACTCCAATAAAGCCAGATGTAACGACAGCTCCAAATAAAGGCATGCTTTACAAAACTGCCATGGCTCATTGGACAACTGATACGCAAAGCAAATGGCTTTGTCTCAAAAACCTTCTGGAAATGTTTTTAGAAGGTCACACTTAGAGGACAGCCTTCTAAATGCAAAGAGATAACGAGGTGATTAATGCACACACGCCCTGTGTGTAAAGCTTGGAACATGATCAGCACGAGCACTACTCCTGGGGTTCAAGATGCTCCTGAAAGGGTTTTCTAACAAAGACTGAGGTGGACTTCCAAGCCAGCATCACAAGTTTACAGGATGAAGAATGTCCGAAGAATTTTTGGCTCAAATTACTATTTCTTTTCTAGGAGTGAAGAGGAATGGGATGTGGGGTGGGAACAGAATATTTACGTGCCAGATTTATTATTACTATACTTATTTCATTCTCTAAACAAAGCTTCAGAGGAACAGCTGTTAAGAGGAGGGCATGCAAACAACAAAAAGAAGAGCAAGGTGGATAGATGGAACAAGTACATATAGAGACAGTATGCTATTCTTGCACATTTCACTACCTGATGAACTTCGAGGCAAAGCAAGATTGCTATCAAAGCAAGGTCATAGAAAGAGAGAAGAATCAGTATGGAAAAAAAAAGCCAAAATAACAGAAGACAAAGAATTCAAGAGTTTTGGGACAGGGAAGAGTAGAAATTCTCCCAAATATCTGCTATACAAATGTCCACAAGAGGCTGAAAGCAACAGTGTCAGATCCACATTTGCAATTCTGACTTTCAGTTTCTCCCGATGCCCCTTCCAGATTGCCTGCAGCAACATCCAAGTGCAAGATCACACACTGACACAGCAGCACATCTTGTCATCGTTACCCACGTACCTTTTTTTCTTGGTCTTCCTTTCTGCAGTACTTTCTCCAGTGCTAATTAGAGGGGGAAAAAACAACGCCTTTGGTTAATGCATAGGAAAAGTAAATACTGAACTCAGCTCCACTGCACTACTGAATATCTATAAACTGGTATCCCACTGGCAGTTGTGCTGCACAAAGCTCAGTCAGTATGAATGTTCAGTCATTATTCAAACCAGAAGAAATATCTACAAACCCAGGGGAAAAAATAAAGGAGCAATTCATCTCTACTTCCTCGTGGTAAACATGCTTTATTCTCCTTTACTTTTTTCTTTGTATTACACAGAAAGCATCTTGGGATAGGAGAAGTAGAGGGGATAAGGATCCACAGAAGTCCTGCTCACCCACATTTCGCAGTAACAGAACTGACTGAAACAGAGGACTAGAAGATGAAGTTAGTCTGTAGCTTTCATCACATTTCTCATATTCCCACGTATTCATCCACTCATGGAAGGTTTTAGCAGTAAATACCACAGAACAAAGTTTCTTTTAACAAATTGTCTTGAGAGATTTTTTTACCAGCTGTCAATTCTGGATGTTTTCTATTTTTCATTTTTCCAATATTTCAGTTAGGCTTACCAGTTCCATCCTTTTCACAATCGTCTGCCAGAACTCAGCACAGTAACTGAGCATGTGATTAAACTGAACTCTGTGATTAAAGCCATTCCTCATGGTGTATTTACAAAGTACTTCACACACCACACATACACGAGGAGCTTGTATGTTCTTTCATGGAGCAGGACACCTTTTCCTCAGCTGAAATTATTATTGAAAGCCATCTTAAATGCACAGAAGCAGCAGAAAGCATGTAAGTTGGAAAAGCTGCAAACTCTTTACATGTAGAAATCAGAAAGCAGTATGTGTTGAGAAAGACTCCAGAAAAGGGTAAGGACAGGGAACATTAAGCATAAGTTACACTGTTTCAGTAGAAGTCGGTGCCATGTGCATGCAGGCAAAATGAGGTTTTACGAGTTTGTATTTTCATACAACTGTTATGAAAAATATCACACCCTCCCAAAATCCTGTAGGTGAGAGGATAATTCATTGATCTTCAAACTCTGAACCCGGCTTGAACCTCTCCTGTATTTCTGCGTGTTGTTAACGTTTCCATTATGCAGGCAACCAGGTACCAGAGCCACTGTGAGTACAGTTACACTCTGAGCCCTGTGACTGACCCAGGCTGCTGTGGCACAGCTCTGTGCCTCCCTCCAGTGTTTCAACACACTCATAAATTCAGGAGTTTACTTCCCCATGAAACCGAGAGCTCCGCTACACTCGGTTGTATTCCCCAAGGCACCACACTCTGTGCACAGAACCATAAATCAAACTGCAGCATTCTGGTTTTGGTTCAAAGCAGCAGTACTTCTCCAAACCACATGGAAAGGAAGTAAGTTTTAGATCCTAAGCACTTAAGCTCTAGGAGTGCTTATCTACACTATGAGAGGATTAGAATTGCCTCACAGTTACTCACTGGATCAGAACTTGTTTCAAAACCAAATGCTTTATAGTACTCTTAACACAAGATAACTCCCACTTAAGTCACTATTTCAGCACTCCTATTTACATTCCTGTCTCAGCTGAAAAAGCTAATGAGGTCAAATCAGATCACTCTGTCAGAGGTCACCACCTATTCACTTCCTAGCACAATAGCAGAGCTCTTCCGTAGCTCACATCCTGGTAGCACTGATGACCTGTGGCCAAAACACTGAGCTCCAAGTGGCAGTGACAGGAGGTGTGTTTTCAGGTTCCCAGTGAGAGGTCTTAATGCTGTAAGGAACACAGAGCTGAGAACACCCAGCAGCCTAACACTTCTCTGTCTGAACCATTATGTACTTAACAGCAGACCTCTGCCACCTGTAAGCTGCACCCAGATTTTAAGGACAGACTAACAACAGAACAAAGCAGAAGTTAAAGAACTGCTTCTAAAACGTACTAGTCCAAGCAGGTTGTGTGGAGCTAATTACATGAACACTGGAAATTGAGCTACTCAGGAATCAGCATTCCACAACAAAACGTCTCCAACCATTTTAAATTCAGCTCAGCACACTTTATTTTTTGTTTCAGACTCATTTGTGGAATCTGAGCGTACACACAGCACTCAGCAGACACAATGGTTTTAGTACTGAACGAGCATCACAGAGACCACAAGAAACAACAACAGAAAACGATGTAGGGCACCACCTTTCCCCTCTCAGCCCAATTACCTGCTCATCAATAAGCTGAACGTTCCCACTCTGCCAGCCTTACCTTTGCTGCAGCAATAGTTGCTTTTCTTTTTCTTTCAGGATTTTTGCTAGTTGAGCTGTCCTCGAAGGTCTGTGCAGGTATTTTCTCTTCCCTGTACATTCATACGTCCAATGTCCAAACTCTAAACACTTTTGACATCTCACGTGCTGCTTGTTTGCCTCCCTATAAAAATGCAGAATTGCTTAAGTGACCGATCCCACGTCTGTCTGTTCTACCCACTGAAAAGACACGGATTTTCTTCAGCATACAGAGTCGTAACAATGTGCATCATTATGGTTAAAGCAGACGGATGGCCATGGGTGCTTTAACTGACACAACCTGAATCACACCAAGAACAGGAACAGCAGTTACACACAGAACTTTGGCAAACCCACTACTGGGGTTATCAAACTGTTCTCGTGCCAACTATTACAGAAGAGCAATGCTCTTCCTCTGCTCCAGAGCTTCAGCTCAAGCCTTCTCCTGGCTAAAGCAGCAAATGCTGAGCTACAACACCAGCTGTTAAGACACTGAGCAATTGTACCTGAATGTCTTCTTTTGCTTCTACACACTTCTGGAAGTCTAGCTTGCACTCTTCAGTTTCACACCCCAGTATTTATCACCCAACTGCCAAACACTTCCAAGTGCACTCAAAGCACCTACGATCTGAGCAAGAAAACAGCACTGCTCCCAGCTCTAATTTGCCTGAACTTTCCTAATGTCTGTGAACGCCTGGTGGAAGCTTTATCGTATGAACGAGCGGATTCTTGTTCACTTTGTGCAGGGTACATCAACCAGAACTGTGAGTGAGCATTTCACAGCTGCACTTCAGTTTTCAGAGAAAAAAAAATATTTGATCACCTTTAGCAGAAAACCAAGAAAAACTTTTGTACTCAGATTTTGGCACTTACTCCACGATTCTGAAGACGTTTTATTTCAAAAACAAAAAACAAAAACAAAGGAACAGCTCCTTTTGCGTCTTCTCACAGATCCTACTTTACAAGTGAGGACACTCAGCGCTCAGGTACCTCAAGGCCACATCACAAATTACTTTTAAAGCCACTGAAGTCCGCAGTGAACTCTGTGAGAACTGCGGTAACTTATTTCCACCTCGTATCATGTTTTCAACACCAAATTACTCATTTTCCAAGGGCACCTAAAACAAGGCCTGCAGAACAGTTTGCTTTGCCTTGCCTGGGTCTTCTGGCTGTGCCACCAGAGCTGTGCATAAGCAGAACAAGGAAACCCTCTCTGCTTAACAGAGAAAAACACGTGCTCTTTTTTGGCGTCACAAACCAGCCTAGACCTGTCTTCACAGGAAGAGAAGTTCAAAGCAGCAGTAACACAGCTTCATGTTTCCAGGGCTTCAGTAATGCTCATGTGACCAGGGCAGAGAATCCTATGCAAGATACAATAAGACCGAGCTCTAAAAGCAACTCACTACCAGGAAATAAATCAAAAGAGCTTGAAATACCATACCAACACTAACACGTTTTAGTGTTAATGAGAAGCATGAGATTAAAGTAATCATTTAACACAGACAAACGACCACAGCCTGAAAACAAAGTGTGGCAGATACACAAACTGGTACTTGCTTATCAGGTATACAAAGACTTCAGAAGTGTAAGACACTAACCCTAACCCTAACCCTAACCCTAACCCCCCCAGCTCCACACGCACCGCTCAGGGCCACCTGATCGCGACAGGATCAGAATCGCGACAGCTGCGAGCGGCGACGCGGGGCCGCGAACGCACGGAGAGCTCGCACCGCCCCACAGCGGAAAACAAAGCGGCGACGGCACCTCCGCAGCGCCGGGACGGCATGCCCGCGGCCCTGCCCCGGTACTCACGCCTGTCTCCGAGCGATGAGGCGGTGCATGGGGGTCGCCATCTTCGCGGCCGGGAAGCGAGGCGCGCTGCGCTGCATGCCGGGCCGCGCCCCGCGGAGGGGCGAGGAGTCCTCCCGCGGGCACAGGGGGCGCTCTGCGGGACGGAGGCGCGCCGCTCCGCCCGCGTCCGCTCGCCTGCTCCACCGTTGCTATGGCAGCCGCGGGCGGGACGCGCGGAGCTCCGGCTTCGCTCGCTGACGTGACGGCCGCGTCACTGAGCCCGAGAGCCGAAGTCCCGCGGCGATTTTTGGCTCGTGTTTTTGGCCCTCGCATCAGCTCCTCGCAGGAGAGGTCGAGGGACGGAAAAAGCGCAGCAGCGGCCGGAGCTGTGACGGCTCGCACGGATTCCCTGTGCTCGGTGCTGGGAAGCCGCGGCTCCAGCTGTTCGCTCCATGGGAAGCCATCGTCATCTCATGGCAGACAGGGATCTCCTGCACAGTGCAGCGGAGGGATGATAGAGGGCGTGGAGCAGCTCCCTGATGGGGAGAGGCTGCTCAGCCTGCGGAAAGGAGGCTCAGAGGGGATCTGATCCACATCCATGACTATCTGAGGAGCGGGAGGCGGAGGGGCGAGCCCGGGCTCTTCTCAGCAGTGTGTGGCCATAGGACGAGGGGAGATGGCCGCAAACTGAAGCATGGGCAGTTGTGCAATGCAGTGATGGAGCTGCACACAGGGCTGGTGGATCTCCTGCTTCTGGAGATGCTCAGGACCCGCCTGGATGCCGAGCTGTGCAGCCTGGGCTGGGAGCTGCAGGCCCCTTCCAACCCCCACAGCTCTGTGATTCTGCGACTCTGATTTAAAATATCTGAAATCTCGTTACAAAAATCCTCAAGAAAATACACTTTTTAGTGCTGACCCGAGATTACTGCTGCTGGGAGGACTTTCTATCCAGCTGCTGTCACTCTGAAGTGCCCCATCACAGGGACAGTAAGCAGGCGTTCCACTATACCTTCACACTGCACGAACTGCTACAGATCCTTTGTAGGTCTATAGTAGGTTGTTAGTATGGTGTCCAGTACGATATAAATGCAGCACAGTTTGGCCTCAGTTCTGGAACCTTGATGCCTGGCATCTCACTTCTAATGGAGACAGTCAGGCACAAGCATTTCCTGTTTTAACAGTGACCTATTTGTAATGATCCATACAATACTAAATTCCTGATCCTTTTTTATTTCAGGACCGCTTAAGATCTTGAAGCACATTACACAGTGAGAACACTATCTGTTCTCTGCTTATCAACGTGGCGTGCTCCTGGCACTGCACTGCGAATCTCTCCTAGTGTTACTGTAGCAGAACTACAGTTCCCAAAGGTTGTCAGTGCAGCAATGTCTGTGATGTCATGTGCCGGAATACTCAAGGAGCGTGAGGGCTCTTCCTTACGCAGGAAGAGTGGATTGTTTTTACTTACTAAAGCCATCCGCTAAAAATCCTTCAATTGTAGGAGTTTGGAAGTGCTCCTGTGACTTTCAGAGCCTGAAATCTCCTTGGAGCACTGCTTCAGGGTCATTCCTGTCACCGAGAGGGAACCCAGCACAGCACCCACAAACAGCCAGCTCCCTGCAGGCCAAATGTGCAGAGTCATTGCGTGACACTCGGCTCCCCGGCAAGTGGGTCAGTTCCCTACTGCTCAATGAACTGACTGTGACCATAAATTCTGCCTGTGCACACTGGGTTGCTATTTAAAGTCGCAGTATCGTTCACCAGAGAAATTACTTTCCAAAATGTGCCCCTCTCTGTACAGGAAAGGGAGGAGATACGCAGCAACACGGGACAAAAAGCTGGGGAAGGTGCTGAAGCTTCTGTGGTGAGGACCCCGAGCTGCTTTTCCATGACACTGGAGATTACTCCTAGCAAGCTTTCACCCCAGCACTCTTCAGTGTCCGTGCATCATCTGAGAGAAAACAGTCACCTCACTGAAAACAAAAATTACATATTAAACACAACTGGAATTGGGCATAGAAATTATTACAATTATCATTAATAATAATAATAGCAACACTGGTTACCAAAATCTTGTGTAATGGACTGTGAGCAATTTCAGCATCAGAGGAAAATTCAGGTGGGAGACAGAAAGCCAGGAGGTCCTTACCCATGCAGAACTGCACACTGGGGAAAATCTCACTGACACTGAACTCAGTAAATAGATTTGAACCACACCATTTCTTGTCACCCTTCAGTTGTAATTTTGGAAAACTGGAGTTTATGCAGCCTAGTCAATGAAGATACATATTAGCATTCACCAGTTTGTGTGGTTTCCTTGCAGAAGGAACAAGCTCAACTCTGCTGATAGTTTTCATTATACAAACCAGTTCTTTTATATTTCTAAATAGCACTACAGCCTAAACTGCGGGAAGTCGTTAGCTCTGCTTTCTGTCACTGGCGTGCAGTAACATCTTTCCCCAGTCTCAGTTCCAGGACACTCTGAGCAGAATTGAGTTCTGTCCACCCAGGTCTGGAAGTAACTGGGCTCTTGTAGGAATGGTCATTGATTAACTAATTAATTCCTGAACACGTACATCTGCTTTGCAGCATGCCAGTAACAAACACAGTAACAACAGGCAGCCCTGTGGTGTAGCTCTAGACTGAAATCCAGGAGCAGAGGATGGTGTGTGGCAGTGGTGATTTACACCAGAGCTCTGTTGTGATGATCACATCGACGCTGCACTGCTGTACTTCATCTGGTTCTGACTGAATCAATTTAATGGATAGTTTCCTCTTGTCCTGCCCAATGGATTTCAGTGAACTGGGCTCACTCACTGCATCCTGTAGCGCGTCAGGTTGGGGAACTCCAGGCAGCATCCTGTCTGTTGTGACAGTTAAGGCAAATTGCTTGTGAGGCAGAAATACAGCAATCCCTTCCTATGCATAAAACAGCAAAACAAACCCAAAATATCTCAGCTGTGTTTCCCTGTCTTATAATTTCCCAAGAAAAATGGTTCCCTTAATTATCTCTTCTGTTTATTTCCCCTTTTCTCAGTCACAAGAAGTGTTTCAACTCCTTAATGGGTGGGGGGAGGTACAGCAAAATCAAAGTTCCTACGGCATGCTGTAGGAATTAATGCTGGTGTGGATACACGTCTGGTTTAGTGAAATTTTTGCAGGTACCCTTAACTTACACAAGTAACTAAAAACACAGCTGTCCCTGTGTTAACACTGCAGGCTTACACTGCATCAGACTGCGCTGGTAGCCCCTGTATAGACAGTTTGAGGGGGTACAGAAAGCTGAAAGGAAAAAGACAGTGCTTCAGCTGGACCCAGTACATACCATTCATATGAGGAAAGCTTCTGGAGCCTCAAATCCAGTTAGTCTTCACTGGGTCAGCTACTGTGAAATTACCTTGGAAGGAGTAATGCACCCCAAAAACCTGTCATCTGGATGGAGGTCCAGCCACAGTTCCCATTGAAAGAAACATAATCGTTGGCTTTATTGTTACAGTGCTCTTAATGAACTTAATTTATGAGCTTAGCTTCAGATATCAATAGGAGGAAGTGCTGGGTAGCTACAGATCAAATCCTTAAAGCAGAAAAAGCCAGTATTCCCATTTAGAAAATTCAGTAACGCAGTGAATATTGGGCACTTGCCATCTTCAGTATTCTTTTCTACATTTTTAATGCTCCCAATCCGTTCTGTGTGGGACTTGGTGCTCACCCCGTTCCCTGTGGCATTGGGGCTGGTGCAGCATTGCTATGGGGAAGTTTTGACCTCACCGCACCTCCGTGAGCGCGAGCAGCAGGGCTGCTCCAGCCTACAGCACAGTACTGTATTTTTAGATCCTCAGCTCACATTTCAGTGGACATGATGTATCTTTGTGTGTCAACAGATCCAAAATGTCTCCCAGCGGAGCGTGAAGCATGTCGACGTAGCAGGGACGTAATGTGGGCAGTTAGTGGAAGCTTACATCATTAAATCCATCACTGGAATGTGCTTGATATACAGCAAATTCAGACCTTTTTCTTTCCTGGGATTCACTGCACAGAATCCCATCTACACTTCTATATGTGTCATCTTTGAAGTGGTTTTCTTCCTCCCACCTCTCTGTAGAAGGTTTCCCAAAGCTCGATTGCTCCAATTAATCCAAGATCCCCATCGTTTCTGAGTTAAATTTGCCAGTAATCTGTTTATCTGTTCGTTTCTGTCAGCTGCTCTTTGAATTAGTAATTTTCCACCCCCACTACACCGATGGGCGGTGATCGCATCGCCTCTTGTGTTGGTTTTACAGAGTAAGGGCAGTGTCCACCTGCAGCACTTTAACACAGGCTGCCCTGATGTACACGTCTCCACTGTTAACAAACATGTAAAGCTCTGACCTAGCCTTTATTACACAGCTGTGCTATGAGTAACAGGCAACAGCAGGGAGCGAGGAATTGCCTCAGGGAGGACTTGTGTATTCTTTAGACTTAGTGGTGGTTGCTGCTGTAATGCCCACCACTTTCCATGATTATTTGTATCCATTTGTTGTTCTTTTTCCTATTTGCTTCTGTCACGCTTCGTTGTGTCACCTTGAGTTGATCACTTGAGGTTTGGTTTGGTTTGGTGGGCAGCTATTCAGCTCCGAAACTTCAATACCCACAATAGCTTAATTAGTAAACACATGAAATCTAATTCTTTGTTAAGCTTGAAGGAAAACTGTGGAAATCCTTGTAAGCGGGAAAATTATCTTTCCAACATCTGTTCCACTGCAAATTCTTTAGAGAGCGGCACTGGGGAAAATGGTCCCAGAGGAACTTTTCATGGGATGGAGAGCTGGGGCTTTCTGAGAACTGCATTACATGCAGTATGATTCACATTCCAGTTCACGGCAACACGATACCGCAGCCACCCTCAGCTCAGGAGATCGCAAAGCCCGTCTGGATCTGAGTATCCCAGAATAGCACTATGAACCATACGTTAGATGACATGCAGTGACTATTTACAGCAGGCCAAAGAATAGCCTGTGACAGATATCAGCTAGAGCTTATTTTAAGCCCATATGCATTTTCCTGATTAGCTTTTGTTAATGAATTGCAAGCTATGCCACTGTAAACAAAGTCTGAAAACACTGGATTTCCACTCAGACACTGCAGTGCTGGACAGGCAGTTTGTAAGCTCTTCTGCTTAGCACACAGATAACAGGAAAAAGGAGGGTGTTTAATCTGCCAGCCAAGGGTTTATCTGTGAAGTTCCCAAGAGAAAGTACATCACCTGCCTACGGCACTTCAATGTTTGTGCTGCTTTGTTATCTTCAAAAGTCTTAAGAATTTCTGAGATGTTTTCTTAGAATAACTGACATCTATCTTAGAGGAATCAGCACCTTTAACAGCCCTTTTTGGTTTATTCTCCTTTCAGCTCTCTTTGATTTAAATCACGCTCAAAAGTCAAGTGCTGAAAAATGTTAGGTAGAATCCAGTGAGGTGAGTTATCCCAACCCCTGCTTTGCTCTTCCATCTCGCAGCTGCTTTCTCTACCTCAAAACAGTGTTCACTGGGTAAGAAATGATAAAGCCTTTCTAAGGAACACATACTGTGTGAGTTCAGTGTAAGCTGTGTCTTTCAGCTGTGATCAAACACTGCTTAATTCTTCGCAGTACTTATTACAGTGTTCTCGCATTTCCTACATTGGAAGTCTGTATTTTTTAAAAAAAGGAAAACATTGAGAAAATAAAGGAGAGCGGGGAGGGCCACAGAATCTATTCAAGACCCCAACATAAGGACAGCTCAGATTTTGACTTGGTACGTGCAGTTCCCCCCAGAACACCCTGTCTGGGGCTGCGGAGCTCCCTCACCCCCAGGCAGCTGCTCGGGCTGCTGGCTGCATCCCAGGAGCACGGCCCCGCAGGGTCAGCGGCAGCCGGAGCTGCTCAGCGCATCGAGCAGCGTGTCCCTCAGTGCTGACTGCATGCTGACACTGCTCTGTCATTGCCCCAGACCCTGTGCTGGCAGCTTTGCTCGTTTTGAAAATGAAAGTGAAAAATAAAAGAGGAAACTCAACGATATTCTGGTTCGTAATTGTGCCTCGAGTATGTGCTGTGATGTTCTCTGCACAGAGCAGCGGGCTCGGTCTATTCGTTGGCCCTTCCCCAGAAGCTCAAGGACGTCTGAGGTGAAACACTTCATTATTATTCTGTCATTAGCACAATGATGCAATTCCCAGCCCACCTACAGCTGCCAAAGTGGTGTCACTGAGAGTGCTGCAAGGAATGGCAGGCACTCGGAGATGTCTTTGTGGCAGGAGTCCTTCCTGGTTTAAATATTGAGTTTCTCTACCATGTGTTCTCTGTATCATTAAAAGGAGGAGCAGCGATATAAACAAAAGATTGGGAACTTGGAAACATCCTGCTTTTGACACACTGCATGTCTGCGTTGCATCACGTTCTATCTCAGAATTTCAAACATTCCCAAACATTAAGTTTCACAACACTCATGAAGCCTCTGAGCTGTGTCTGTGTCAGGTGAATCGGCCGCTCTGTGCCACTTTCTCCCCTACCCTCTTCCCTCTCCATCACCTCAGCTGTTGTCCCATCGTGGTCCACTGCAGCTTTCCTCCTCCATGCCATCTCACCGGGTGTCAGACCCGCTGCCACACTACACAGTGTTGGCTTTTCTTTCTGGATTGAGAAGCCCATCCACCTTCCAACTGCTCGCCTGCACCTTTCTCCCCAGTCCTGTCGTGTAGGGCAGCCCTTCCTGCACCAGCATGGCCCTGCAGGGAAGCCCACCCAACAGCTTGCAGCTCTGACGCTCTTGTATCTGTAATACAACCCCTCTGTATCTGTAATTGAGAAATACAAAACTGCATCACTCTGCCGAGCTGTGCTTGAGCTGCAGAGGTCTTGTTTTGTCTGAGAGCTCCCACAGAAGGCCGTGCCTTAGTGGCAAATGCTGCACGTGCCCACGTATGTTTTAGAGGTGGTGTTTTCCTCAGTGTTTTGTGTTGCAGAGGAGGCCTGGGGAGGAGCAGCAAGCAGCCCTGCTACCACCACTACTGCTGCAGAACTGGCAGATTCATAGAGGCGCTCCTGCGACTACAGGTGCCTATGAAACTCACTGGCATTGCAGCACCTGAGGTTGTTAATAAGGGTAAAAAAGATGTGAGCATAGTTGGGGAAGGCAGAATCACCGCTGTGGCTGTTCAACCAAAGCAATGGAAAATGAGGGTATCCTGACAGCAGAATGATGTGGAGACGTTGGGTGCTCGGCTCCTTTCACACGAGCCTCGATCGCCACGCACTGTTTTTTCCTTTCCATGGAGCACTGTTCCTCCTCACAGTCCGTTATGATCAGGTGTATAATAACCATCGCGGCTTTAACCCGGGGGGAAGAAAGCTTAAATCAGACGGCCTTTACGTTCACACCGAAAGCCTCAGCACCAAATGGACCACGGTGCCCTCACAGTGCTGCCCCGTTCAGACGTTACTGTGTCTGCATGAGGAGAACTACCTTTCTGTGAAGGAGCGGGAAGCGCACTTCCAGTTCCCGCAGTCACCAAGGGAAGGGGGAGAGCGCGACAGGTGAGAAAAGCCCGGCAGCGAACTCAAGTGCCGCCGTTTATTGATTCTAAAGTCGGACTGTGACCCCACCCCGCGCTCAGCCCGGCGCGGCCCTCAGCGCGCAGCGCGGGGCGGGGCACCCGAGGCCGCGCCCCTCCCCCGGTGCTCTTCTGCGCCTGCGCGGCAGCGCCGCTCTCCGCGCGCCCGGCGGAGGTCTCGCGAGGACAGCGCGTCCGTCGGCGTCCCGCGCAGCGCGGCGCTGCGGCCCGACGGGATCCTTCGAGAAGTGCCGGGCTCCGCCCCCCCCCCCCCCCCCCCCCCCACCCACAGCGCCGCCGCCGCCGCGCATTTAAACGGGCCGGGCCGCGCCGCTCCTCAGCCCTCCGTCCGGCTCTGCCCCCCCGCTCGGCCGCGCCATGTCGGTGGTGGGCATCGACCTGGGCTTCCAGAGCTGCTACGTGGCCGTGGCCCGCGCCGGCGGCATCGAGACCGTCGCCAACGAATACAGCGACCGCTGCACGCCGTGAGTGGGGCCGGGGCGGAGCGGGCGGGAACGCGGCGGCGCTCCGCTGCTCCTTCGCCGCGCTCTGTGCGCGGGTGACCGGGCGCGGCGTGCCGCTGGCGGCACGCGGGGAGCAGCTGCGGCCCGAGCCGTGCCCGCCGCCTGCTGCCCTGCGTGAGCAGAGGGGGCCCTTGGAGCCCGGAGGAGTCCCGACGGGAGCTGTGAGGGTGGGCGAGGGGTTCGCGGTGCGCCGAACCCGGGGAGCCCTCTGGGGAAGCCGCAGCTTTGTTTTAGGCGTGCTGAGGTGAATGGCTTTCCTGCTGGGCGAATTGCCTGGTCTCGGTTTTCTTACCCTCGTATCTCCTCGGGGAGATGAGGAGCGCGGGATGACCTTGTGTTTCGTGAGGTGCCTCGGCTCTGTGTGCCGCTTACTGTCTGTAAACAGCGAATAAAAGGGAGCAGTGCTTCTCTTCATCCACGTGTGCCCGGGAACGGCTGCGCTCGGGTTTCAGTGATACGGTTTATAAGTGCAGGTGGACTGAAGCGGTGTGTTGCGTAGAGCTCTTCAGAGCTGCCTTCAAGGAGCCGCGCATCGTCCTCAGGCTCTCGAGGTGCTGCTGTGATACGTTTGAGATAAGATCACCGCTTTCACTCATGGAAGGGAGATGAGTGATTCAGAATGCTGCCCCACAACGTATCTTTCATGAGAAGTCTAAAGCGTGCAATTGGAAGAGTTCACATATTGAAAGTGACAGCTTTTAACTGGGCTTAATCCTCCAGTACTGTGCTGGAGGTGTGCTCAAAGCAGTTGTGAGAGCATGCTGTGTGTATCCAGATGTCCTTAATGGCTTCAGATGCCCAACTTGTAAACAAAGGCCTGGTTCGGTGTCAGAGCTCCTGGGGCCTTTCCTCGGGAAGTGCTTTGTGCTCGGGGTTAGGTGGTGGTCTGCGGTGAGCTTTGGGACACATTAACACTCTGCTCCTGCTAGTAAAACAGATCCTAGTGAGCACGCTGTGCGTGTAGTTGAGTGGCACAGATGATGTTTTTACTGAATGCTGTGGATTTGGAACTCGTGTGTACAAAGTTGGTGCAGAATGACTGAGTCTGGTGGGCCCAAGCAGAGAGAGTGAGCTAGAAATAAACGGAATGGGGGAGGATTAAGATGGTTTCCTGCTCCACACGGGGATGAGGGTGCTTGAATTACATGAAATAGTTGTAAGTGATCTGAGGAAGCTAGTGCTGGGTTTCAGCGGGGAGGAAACGCGCTGTCAGACTGTGGATGTCCTCCAGGGAGGTGGGTGAGGAGGGGGTGGGTGGGGGGCTGTGCCCGCAGGGACCCCTCGGGTGTAAGGCAGGGCAGAGCTCAGCTGGAGCTGCTTTGTTAGACCTGACTTTCACTGTGATTGTTTCTGTTTAAAATGCTGCGGTTCATTATTCAACTTTCACCGAATTGCGTGTAATTACTAGCGTAATTTGTATTTAATAAGCTCACCCTGGTTGCTTTGGGCTGCCTGGGGCAAGGCCGGCAGCAGCCCCCCCTCCTGCTGCAGCCCCGCAGTGCCCCACGTGGGGCTGGGAGCAGCGGGGCTGCCCTGCTCCTGCACCCAGTGCCACGCAGGTGGCAGGCGTGGATGAGAAGGAGGTTTGTGCTGAAGTTCTTATTCCCAGCTTTATAATGGAGAAGTCTTTATGTGTAGCTGTTGTGCCGTATCCTTTTCTTGAGCCAAGTTTCTGCCTTGAAGTTTAACTGACGGATCTAAAGAGGCCTAAATAAATCAGTGGTGTGTGCTGAATGCCAGCTGATGGCGTGTGTATTTAGTAGCAGGATACTTTTTTTCTTGCAGGAGAAAATCACAAATCCATGTCCGTGCCTTAATTCCATTCTGGGCAGCGGAGTGAATGAATAGCCATCTCAGTGCTGCGTGCCATTCTGCTTCTGGCTGTGAGCTCTGCAGCTCCTGCCTGCTCAGCAGAGGCCTTCAGGTTTGCATGGCACTAGTGGCCCACTCTTTGTTAACTAATCAAGTGATAATTGTTTCAGAAGACCAATTCCTGGAGTGTTTGGTTGCAGCATACACTTTACGGGGTGGGCCTTGTTCCATCTGTCAAGCTGTGGCTTACTTGAGATCTTTTAATAATAGTAATTATCTCAGTGCATCCTTCCTGTCCAGGGGACCAGTTCTGAACCTCGGGCTGAGCTGAAGTTCAGTTTTGTGGGCAGCCCTGTGGTATACCTGCCCCACAACAGCACACAGAGATCAGCTCAGTCATGGTGCTGATGCCTTGTTAATAGGAATGACCTGCTTGACTAGTGGTGGCTTTTCCTCAGTATGAGGGGCTGGGACCACAGGGCACGGTGGGAAGGAGTTGCTCTTAATTTTGGAGCCCACGCAGTTCACTGGATGTGGAAATTGGCAGCTCGGTAGGACTGGGGATTTCCTCCAAAAGGAGCATTTATTTATTTTCTTAGATCTTTGAGCTCTGTGTGGGGCTTGGGGTAAATGAAAGCTTTCCTTTGATAATCTGTGCTTGTGTATCATGAGTGCAGGTGGAACCCATCCGTAGCAGTCATTCTCTCCAGTTGTTTTAATTTATGCTGTTGAAGGATTTCATTTAAAAATGGAAGTCTTAATTAGTATTTGGTACAGATACATAGGAGCAATTTGTGAAATATTACCTTGTGCTTCTGAGCAGTTGGATGCTTCCTGCACTATTAGCTGCTGGTTTCTTTGGCTGGCTTAGGGGCACTGCTAATTGCTGGGATGAATGTGTACCCAGTTATTGCTGTTGATGCTGTTTCAGGTTCTGTCTTTTGGTTTAGTGCTGTCCAGTGAGGAGTGTTTGTGGGACGCTCAGTGCCTGCATCTCTCGAGCTCAGAACCAGAGTCCATGCGTGCCTTAGAGTGGGTGACCAGCTCTCCTAACGGGCAAATGTTAAATGTCTGCAGTGCAGTGTTACCAGCATCTCGACCAGAAAACCCCACCACTGTGACTGCTGGTGTGTAATGCGGTTCTGCTGCTCTAACAGGACCCTTCTCATTCCAGGTCATGCATAGCCTTCGGACCCAAGAACCGCTCCATCGGTGCCGCAGCTAAAAGCCAGGTATGGTTCCAGCAGTCAGCGAGCAGATAGCACACTGTGTTCCTATGGGTGAAGCTTAGAATGCCTCTGAACTTAAGGGTCTCTCTGTAGCAAGCAGCTGAGCTGAATTCAGTTGTTCAGCCTGTAGTGCTGTGTTGTGATCTTGGATGGGAATCTGAAGATTGTACGTAAAATGGAAAAAAAGAAAATGTTTCATCACAAGGAAATCCAGAACATGGTTTTCTGAAGTTGCAATTGTAAGCTCTAAAGAGCAGCAGCAGTGCTGTGCCTGTCTTGCTGTGTGCACTGGGGAGCTTTTCGTGAGGTGATTCTTTTTAAGTGCCTTCCTTTGGTAGAAAGGGGAGAACCTGAGTGTGAATATGTACAGCTTGTTAACATCTCATAGTTGAATTACAATTTAAACGTCCTAGACCTTCTTGCGTGTGCTTCTGAGTTTGTTGGTGTAGGTAGGCAGATATGCTGGGAAGACCAAGAAGAGCTTTTAGCTGATTTTCGTTGTGCTCCATGACACTGGGTCCTGCTGTGTCTCTTGTTGCTGTGAAGCACCAGTAAAACGTGATTCTTTCTGAAGTCCTGCAGGAGGTGACTGCTCAAACACTTGGTGTTTCTTAGCCTAAGGTGCCTAGAGATGTGTGAAGTTTCACTATCTAGGATACAAAAGTGACTGGACACAGCTATTGAAGGTCAGAAGAACTGTACTAGAACTAAATGCAGATATTTTTTTGGAGTTGTCTGCTTAGCTTAAAGAGATCCATTGATACAGATCCAGTAGAGGTGAGGTATGTCCTGTGGTTGAACTTACAGGAGATCAAAACCAAGTTACTTAGGAACTACACCTGGCTGAAACTGAATCACAGTAAATGAATGGTGCAGTGCTCTCTGCCTGGTTGGGTACCATGCTTTTTTTCCTCACTCTGTCTTGCTCTAATGTAAGTGAAAGGATTAAACAGGATTACTTGTAGTGGAAATGCTAAGACATGGCCTGAAGCAGTGCCTGAGCATCTGGTGGGGAGGCAGGGCCAGCCCAGGGGAGCTCAGGTGTGTGCAGTGCACCTGAGGAACTGGAAGGGCTGGAGCCAGGATCCGCCCCTTCCCAGCCCTCGTTAAGGGTTGGCAGTGGAGCTGAGGGCATCTCACTCGATCCCTGCCTACCTGAGGCCTTCCAAAGGTAAGCAGCTTCTTTCCTTTATTTCTGGGCCCGTGGCTGTTGCATTTGAGCAAATCCTCACTTGCTGCAGCCTGGATCCTTGCTGTCCTGCTGTCATTGCTGCACTTTCTACTGTGTTACACTTGTACTGGGTAAAAACAGGCTGTAATGGTTTTTCATTTCTATGTTTGCCCTGTCTTGCCTTTTAATAAGAGTCTGCCTTTGTTACATGAAGTTGGCAGTCTCACTCTGGGAGCCCTGCTGACTTCTTAAAGCTTCATGACAAAACAGATCCCTGTGTTGAATGTCACGTGCATGTGAGGGGCCTAATGTGAAGTATACCTGACCGTACTTCTGTTACCCTTGCTAACTTGCTGGCTGCATCACAGTCTGAAAGGAGGGTGGTAGGTAACAGGTAAATGGAAGAGGACATCTTATGCATACGCTATGAGAATTCGATGCTAACTGTGGCTCAGTTTGCAGGCATACATTTTATATCGAGTCTCCAACTCCTGTAGGTTGCCTGAGAGATCAGAGGGAAACTGCGTTCCTGTTTCTGCCCTGGTTCTGTTAAGATGAGTGACTAATTTGCAGCAAGACAAGCACAAGAATAAAACTATATGGGCTTTGTTTGAATTTCAGTTGTTCCCCTGACAAATTGTATTAAAGATCTCTTTTCCTCTAGGTTATTTCAAATGCAAAGAATACAGTACAAAGTTTTAAAAGATTTCATGGTCGTGCATTCTCAGATCCCTTTGTTCAAGCTGAAAAAACAAGCCTTGCCTATGAACTTGTCCAGCTGCCAACAGGCTCAACTGGCATCAAGGTGAGCCGGGAGTGTTTGAAAAAGTGCTGGAGGAGGGAAGAGATAATGGTTTCCTTTTATCTCTTTATTTTGAATCTGCTTGCTGAGGTTCCTGTTCTTATTTTTGTGACTAGAGGATGTTAAATAGAAGGCTGATAGTGCCCACGGTCTTTTCAGCTCTACAGTGAAACTGGTTCTGCAGTTCCATGTTGTTCTTCCTTGCTAACTCAGTCCCATGCAAACTATTTTACCAATGCTGTTTTTTCCACGGTGACTTTTGGAAGGCTCCTCCTTGACCAGTGCACTTCGTTAGCTGTTGCTCATACTTTGAGTGTGGAGTGTGAGCGTGGTGTGTCAGGAGGAATGATAAAAAATAATCTTGTTAAATGGTGCCTGACAGGTTTGAGCAGTACCTGATTTACTTTTCTGAAGTGGTGGGAAGGAAGGAGTCCTGGGCACTGTCCTACAACCAGAATGTAAGGAACTGTGCAGAGCAGCTTCGTGTGCCTGAGTTCTCAGATGTGTATTCCAGTATTTACACGTGGTGCTTCTGACTTGCTGTGCATCAGTCAGGCTGTCAGAAGGTGGCTCAGAGCTGCATTACCTCTGGAGCATACTGACGCTCTGTGTGTGTTCTTTGTATGTGGCTCTTACTGTACTGTACCTGCATCTTTTATTTAAGGTTATGTATATGGAAGAAGAAAGAAACTTTACTATTGAACAGATGACTGGAATGCTCCTTACCAAATTAAAAGAGACAGCTGAGAATGCTCTTAAGAAGCCTGTAGTCGACTGTGTGGTTTCTGTGAGTATGTGATGGACTTTTCTTGGACACTGTATCATGAATGCAATGGCTGTTGGCAATAGCATTGCGTTGCCTATTACACCTGAATAGTCAGATCTATCTCTACTTAAGACTGGATTTTATATCCTGAAGTTAGACTTACCTCACTAATGACAAAGTTTCTTCACTTTTTTTTGTCCAGTAGAATAAATACTTGATACCTCTTTCTCTGCTAGTAAAATGAGCACTTTGTGAGGGCACAGTGCTTTGTGTTTTCTCTCTGTTGCATCTGAAGTGAGTGTCAAACTGGAGGGATCCCCACGAAGGGGTGCAGCTGTGCTGTGTGCCATCTCTCTGCCCTTCTGTCTGATGGGTGATGACTGTTTCAAATGGTGTTTGTCTGATCTTGCAGGTTCCCTGTTTCTACACAGATGCAGAGAGGAGATCTGTGATGGATGCTACACAAATTGCTGGTCTCAACTGCCTGAGACTGATAAACGAGACAACTGCAGGTAATGCCTCGCTTCTCCTTGAATCCCTTGGAAGTTCTTTTGTCTAACAAAACAATTAATTTGTTCTGGAATTACAGCTGGCTGTTAGGTTTCCTAAGCCTGTTTTTTGTTATGTCGGTGGTGTAAGGGTGCTTCTGGAATATCTGTGTAATGCACATGACCTCTTCTGGGAGGGGCTAATAACTGTTTTTCTTCCTTGTTGCTTTTGCATTGGTATCTAATGAGCAACTTCTGTAGCTTGAAAAATATGATGAAATGCTAATGCTGATTACTGCTGTACCAGTTAAAGCTTGAGAAAGGAACTGAGAAATTGAATGCCCTAATCACTCTCATTCTCACTTCTGTATAGTTGCCCTTGCATATGGGATCTATAAGCAAGACCTGCCTGCCCTGGAAGAGAAGCCACGGAATGTGGTTTTTGTGGATATGGGGCATTCTGCGTACCAAGTTTCTGTTTGTGCATTCAATAAAGGAAAACTGAAAGTAAGCAACCTGTACATGTGTTTGGGGAACCAGTAGCAGTATTCACTGGCACATACAATAGCTATGACAGTCAGGCTTGCCTGTCTTTAGAATTATGAAAAGGTGCTTGTGTAAAGCTGCACGTGAAGCTCAAAATCCTGAGTTTAAAGTAGGGCAAGGATGGAGGGCTTGTTTAAACTATACAAAGAGGAAAGAAACCCGTGTTAATTGGTGAATTTGGCAAAGGGAAAAAAGGCTTGGATTGTGTTCAGAAATTGATTTGAGCAGATGCTGCTTTCAAAAAATGCAGCCCAGTGATGAGGTGTGGTATTCAAACAAATCCCTGGAGGGGTGCGAGCTCAGACGTTCAATCGCTGGGGTGCTCGTGTAGAGGAGTGGCTGCCATTGATAACTGAAAGCTGCAGCTGAAGCGAAGCAACTTGGTTTACTTCAGTGCAAGCTGCTGAAGCACAAGCACTGCTGTGTTGCAGCACATGCTAGTGCTTCTTCATGAGGCTTCTGCAGTCTGCATCTCTGCAGCTCTGGTGGTTTTCCCTTTTCTGAAGAAATACAGAAATGTATAGCACAGAGATGCAGGACTTCCAAAAACATTAGGTTTCTTGTAGTTCTGTTTCCTCTTACGGGGGAACTTATCCTAGTTCAGGTTCTCTGAAATTATAGAAGTATTGAAGACATGCTTGAGTGTGAGCAGTGATGGAGAGCAAGGCAGCTAAAAACAGAGCAGTAACTGACCCTAATCTGGAGAGGCATGAAACTCAGCATTTGAAGAGTTGGAATCAGCAGAGGTGGAAGGGCTCCAGGCTTTCATGAAGCCTCATTAAAGATTAGTTCAGATTTGCAAGAGTTGCATTATTTTCTTGCTGTATTTTTAGTGTGGTGTAAGCATGTTCCACCCTTAGGCCTGAAATCAGCTGTGGTGTATTCAAACTGACAGTGGCCAAGCAGTGTTTAGGAACTGTTGTGGTCTGCTTATGGTACAGGGGCTGAACAGCTCCTGCCTTATCTTAACTAGAGAAGCTGCTGCTTTATTACAGAAGGGCTAGGTGCCTCAGGCTGCTTCCTGGCACGTCACTCAGTGGATATCTGTTTTTCTTGGAGTATGTGTCTGCTCTCCAATTTGAGAGAACATTTCTGAAGAGCTGAAGTATTTGTGGAGCTTCTTAAAGTTGTCTCTTGATGATGGCTCTTCTTCCAGTGGCATTTAGAAAAATACCTATTACCAGCTACAGAAATCACATGTAAACTTTTTTTTTTAGTTTTTGTAGCTTAAAAACAAAACCAATACTTGCACATGTCAGCAAGTAAGCATCAGATGTTAGTGATGTACTTCAGATACAGATGTGTTGGCATTACGCCTGACTTCCTGAAGTAATGATTTAATTGTACTCTTACTAAAAGAGGTTGTTTTTTGTGTTTTTAAGGTTCTTGCTACAGCTTTTGACACAACACTTGGAGGCAGGAAATTTGATGAAATGTTAGTTGAGTACTTCTGTGAAGAATTTGGCAAGAAATATAAACTAGACATAAAGTCGAAGATCCGTGCGTTGCTGAGGCTCTATCAGGAATGTGAAAAACTGAAAAAACTGATGAGTGCTAATGCCTCTGATCTCCCAATGAACATTGAGTGCTTCATGAATGACATAGACGTTTCTGGAACAATGAACAGGTAATGCATGTGCTTTTGTAAAGGTAAGCTGAGGAGTACTCCTTCACTTCTATTGGAAGGAAACGCTTTATGAAGTACCAGGACTGGAGGGAGCGTATGCAGCAGTGCTCTCAGAATGGTCTGCAGGGACTGCTCAGTGGCCTTGAGTTAAGGGGAAGGGCTGCAGAGTTTGCAGGCATCCCTTGGTCGTTATCCTGAACTCCACTGTAACGTACTCCAGTGGAGAACTGTGGCTGAGGAGAAGCATGTACTGCACGCAGCACTTGGAAACTGGATTCTTTCCCTGTGTGTAACCTCTTGTATTGCAGTGGGAGCTTGCTTATGGTGTCATTTTGTTTATGGTGTCTTTCAACAGGAGTAAATTTTTAGAGATGTGTGATGGACTGCTTGCAAGAGTAGAAGCCCCCCTACGCAGCGTGCTGGAGCAAGCCAGTAAGTGTGTGTGTGTATCCTGTGTCCTCTGTGCAGGAGGATGGTGTTCCTAGTACACACTTCCTTTGGCTGCTGCTGGAACTTGGGTGGGCTGATAGGCACAGCTAGCATGTTCTGGCTGAACAGTTCGAAGTGTTCTGAAGTTATTTCACTCAAGCTAAGATTGGAAACCCTTACTGCTTAAATGGGTAGCTGGTTCAGTATAACTCAGTTTACAATGTCAGTGTATTCCCTTAAAAAAAGAACAGTTTAATCAATAAAAATTGTCTGACTCCTTTCTAGAGTTAAAGAAGGAGGATATCTATGCAGTAGAAATAGTTGGTGGCACAACAAGAATCCCTGCTGTTAAGGAGAAGATCAGTAAATTTTTTGGCAAAGAAGTCAGTACAACTTTGAATGCGGATGAGGCTGTTGCACGAGGTTGTGCACTGCAGGTAAAAGTGCTGTTTTTTAATTGAAATCATAAGTACTTGAGCTGAAGGCCATAGATAGCATGAAAAATACTTCATGTGTATGAATGGAATAAAAGAAGCACCAGGCAGCTGGCTGAAGAGTGACAGTGGTGGCTGGGAGTGGCTCTTTGTGCTGTTTGTGTAAGCCAGCTCAGTACAGCTTGAAGTGAAACACGTGCTTTGCTTCTGCTGTGACTGGAGCTTGGGAGTTTAATAATTGTCACGTGATGACTTTCACTTCTCTGGGCTCCTTTTGGGGGATTAAATTAAACAAAAGCTTCTTCATAGCACTGCTGGTAAACAATCTGTCCTGAGCTGGAACCAGCCTGAACTTAAGCAGCAGTAAATACTCTGAGTTACTGGTGCTTTCTTTTGCACTTTAGTTTTGCTCTGATCGCTTCATTTTCCTCTTCATGTGCTTAACAGATGCTCCTCTGTTCATTAGCAGTGCAAACCAGCTGTTGGGAGTGGAATCTGTTTGAAAGGGACTGGGTTATAGTGTGCTTTGAAACAAAGCAGGAACACAAACAACTGGTAATGACACTAAAACTTCAGTGTCTGATTTTCTTACACTGGCACTGAAAGAACTACTCAGTACTGGAAGTGCAACAAATTAAATGTGATTGTTCTAAGGTGAAACTTGTGCATTTCCATTTTCAGAGTGAGCAGATGTGACAGCTCCCTGAGAAGAGGGGCACATGTGCACGTGTGGTGCTTACTGTGCAGTTCTGGAGTCCATCAGTATTAGTCTCATTAACCTAGAGTAATTATACATGTGGCTGAAGCAGCCACTTGCTGCATTAAATTACTGTCCATGCGAAGCCTGAGTTTTCATAGCAGAACACCTTTGCTCTTTCAGTGTGCTATTTTATCGCCGGCGTTCAAAGTGAGAGAGTTCTCCATCACAGACTTGATTCCATATCCTATTTCTTTGCGATGGAATTCACCAGCAGAAGAAGGGTTAAGGTAAGAAAGTTCAGTTTTCTCATGATTACATGCAGCTGAAAATGAAGATAACAATGGGTGGATGTAGTATTTTTAGAACAGTGCCCGTCTGACAACTCCCAACAATTTTGATAGTTTCTAACTGCTGGCAGAAAAAAAGGCAGAGTTTAATGCTTCCCACACCACTGTTGCTCTTCATAGAGATGGATTTTGTGTTTAAAATGAGGTTTTCCTTAGGGTATAAAGAATACCTGGAAATGTTGGATTCTAACAATATCAGAAGGGTCATCCTGCGTGCTGAGTGAGCCCTGTTTTCTTTCAGTGACTGTGAGGTGTTTCCCAAGAACCATGCTGCTCCATTTTCCAAGGTCCTCACGTTCTACAGGAAGGAGCCGTTCACTCTTGAGGCGTACTACAGCTGCCCCAAGGAGCTGCCGTACCCCGATCCTGCCATTGGTGTGTAAGGCCGTTCCGTGATTCATCTTACACAGCTTTCCTGACTTTTCTGATTACTTTGATCTGGACACTGCAGTTTCTACAAACGGTGCAGGGACAGATTTCGTAGTCATGGATCTGCAGTAAAATGAGTGGAGTAACGGGGATTTTATGGGCAGGTATTGTAAGTGTAGAAAATACTGGAGGTGAAGCAAGCCTGTGAAGGGCATACTCAGAATGGTGCAAACTTCAACTCTGGTACGGATAATTCCACTTCTGTAGCATACCATACCTGATTCTTGACAGCATGTATCCTAGGGTTGCTGACTTAAAGTCAGACTGCTTGGCTTGAGTAGGAATTGATGTGTGTGTGTTGCAGTGATCTGTTGCCAGCAGTAGTCAGGATTTGCTTTACATTCAGTGACTGTTTTTCTTTTTGGACTCGTTTAGCTCACTTCTTGGTTCAGAAGGTCACTCCTCAAACAGATGGATCCAGTTCAAAAGTGAAAGTCAAAGTCAGAGTCAACATCCACGGTATCTTCAGTGTTTCAAGTGCGTCTTTAGTGGAGGTCCATAAATCTGATGAGAATGAGGAGCCCATGGAAACGGATCAGCATGCAAAGGAGGAGGAGGTAATGGACTTTGACTGCTTTGAGGCCTCTTTATGAGGCTTGTTTGGCCAAATTCAGGAAAGCTTCTAGGGTTTGGAAAAGATTTAGGTGTGTTTAGCAATTAAATACTAATTCAAATGCATCACGACTGTGACAGATGCATTGAAACCTGAACTGAGGTGCAGGTGAGATAGTTAATTGTTCTAGGAGTGGGCTGTTAGTTGGCCAAGCAAAGGCTAGAAGTATATAATAGATCCCTGGAGGCTTTAAGTTTTTTGTTCCTTCTGCTCAAGGAACACTGGGTGCAAGTAGAGTGGTCAAGGTAAGAACTGGAGTGTTGTTTATGCTGCTAAATGGAATCTTTAATTTCAGAAGATGCAAGTAGACCAGGAGGAGCAGCAAAGGACTGAGGAACAGCAGCAGGGCCAAGCTGAGAATAAGGGAGAGTCTGAAGAAATGGAGGTAAAGTGAAAGTTGGTTTTCTGGTTGGATTCTTCTAGAAGGTTCAGAAGAACACAGAGTCTGAGTGCATCATCCACTGCCTCTGTCATGGCTCTGGGAGCTAAGTTTGTATGTGAAGTATTTAAAACACTCTCAATATACAAATAGCACTGATTATTGGAGGCGTCAGGTGACCTGGTGCTGATAACATGAGAATTCATGGGAGAAGTCATTTAGGTTTCAGTAACTTGGAACCCAGGAGGGCCTGCAGAGGCAGGGGGATGTGTTCCCATGAGTGTAGCTGTGTGTTCAGAGGAGGTGTGGTTGCACTGTGCCTCCTTTGGCAGTGAAGTGTAGGAGCTGTAGGTGCACATCGGTGTCAGAAGTAGATGTACTCAGCCCTTCTGTTACCTGACTTCAGTGCTTAATTTGAACTGCTAATGCTGGTTTTTTAACTTCGGATGTATTCAATATAGACTTCTCAGGGTGACTCCAAAGACAAGAAGGTGGATCAGCCGCCTCAAGCCAAGAAGGCCAAAGTGAAGACTACAACAGTGGACCTTCCCATTGAGAACCAGTTGGTGTGGCAGATAGGGAAGGATATGCTGAACTTATTCATTGAGAACGAGGTAAGCTCATACTTATCTGAGACTTTTTAAGCTCAGACCTCTGGGGAACCTTGCTGTTTGTTGGCTGTGGTTGTGTTGATGGTGGGCGAGGGAAGATTAATGGTTCTCCTGGTGAGCAGTGGTGGCCCATGGAGCCAAAATGTATCACTCATAACGAAGACAGGTTTTGTAGGGGAGCTGGTTGAGTGGCGGAGCTGCAGGCTGCTCGCTGCTGGTGGGTGACTGTCAGCTGAGGCTGTGCTGGGTGTGCCAGCAGCAAACAAATCCCTTTTCATTGTGCACTTAAAGTTATCCACAGCATTTCAAAATCTGGAGGCAGACTGAACGTTTTGCTAACAACTATTCTGATACGTTAGCTTTTTAGCCAACTGATGTCAACTTTTTCACAGGGTAAAATGATAATGCAGGATAAGCTAGAGAAGGAGAGGAATGATGCCAAGAATGCAGTGGAGGAATACGTGTATGAAATGAGGGACAAACTGTGCGGCGCTTACGAGAAGTTCGTTAGTGAAGATGTAAGTATTCCCAGAGCACTGTGTTGTGAGGAGCAGGGGTATTTTGGGCTGTATCACACGAGTGTGCTTTCCTGGAGCACACGTGCAAGCTTCCAGATTTGGATTGAAACTCTTAAGTTTTTAGAAGTCATTTTTTGTAGATGTTCTTTGCA
Source organism: Callipepla californica brunnescens (assembly GCA_023055505.1). Taxonomy (NCBI): domain Eukaryota; kingdom Metazoa; phylum Chordata; class Aves; order Galliformes; family Odontophoridae; genus Callipepla; species Callipepla californica. Next base: position 17,231,887 of record JALIRH010000014.1, read on the forward strand.
TTCTAAAAATGTGACTCCTCCAGGAGGATTCCAAACAGCCCTTCAGTGTCACAGTGGGGTACTTAGGGTTACTTCACCTGTTTTGTGTGGATTGCTCCAGGATCGGAACAGCTTCACGCTGAAGCTGGAAGACACAGAAAATTGGCTTTACGAGGATGGGGAAGACCAACCCAAACAAGTTTACATCGATAAACTGACGGAGCTGAAGGTGAGGGGTTCTTACATTTCATTCAGAACTCGGTGAACCCAGAGAACTCCATTGAGGCGGGGAGCTAGCTAGCTTAGGACTGCTAATCTGGAGATTGATGCTTACAACAAACCAATTAATTTACTAATTATGTGAGGAGCAGGCTTCCTAAAGGCTGCAGCAACACAGAGGAGAGTCTGCCCTTCCTGTAAGCGGAGGGAGGAGTTGCAGGGCTGTGAAGTGCTGTGCCCTGCCTTGCAGTGTTGTCTGATGCTCGGTGTTGGTGTTTCCTTTTCCAGGCCCTGGGCCAACCCATTCAGGTGAGATGTCAGGAATCGGAGGAGAGGCCGAAAGCATTTGAGGACTTAGGGAAGCAAATCCAGCAGTACATGAAAACTGTTCACGCATTCAAAGCAAAGGTATTTCCACACTTAACTTCTGGCAGACGTGCAGAAGCAGTGTGAGCCTGTTCTGGCTCCTGGCTGTGCAGGAGGCAGCACTGTGTCCTGGCTGGCTGCTGCGTTCTCAGCACCTCCTGTGTTCATGGCAGTGGGTTTTTGGCATGAAGATTGACTTAATGAAGCCTGACTTTTCATTTGTCCTTACGGGACACACCCGCAGCAGTGCAGCCTGAGTTCTGTGTGATCGGAGCTGGGGGTGGTGGGGTTAATTGCCCTGCTGCTCAGAGTGATGTCTGTCCAGTGTCTGGTGAGCTCAGCCGTGCTGCCACATGTTCAGGGTGCACGCAGGTTGGATGCTCAGTACTTGTTTCACAGCTACCACTGTCCGTTCCAGGATGAGCAGTATGACCACCTGGATGAGGCAGATGTAGCAAAAGTGGAGAAGAGTGCGAATGAGGCCATGGAATGGATGAATAACAAACTGAACCTTCAGAACAAGAGGAGTCTTACTTTGGACCCAGTTGTAAAAGCTAAAGACATCCAAGCTAAGACTAAAGTAAGTCTCCCTAAGCACTCGCTGTTTCCACAAGTCTTGTTCCTTGGGGCAGCTGTGTGCACGCGGGCTGGGGGCCGTGCTGCAGGGCGTGGTGTCAGCTGTGAGCTGCACTGGGGGGCATCTGCTGCGGATATCCATTCGGTGTCAGAGGTTGGGCAGCAGGTGACTGCATGCTGTTGCTGACAGACCTTTCTAACAGCCCTTCGTTCCTGTCTTGTAGGAGTTGACGAGCATTTGCAATCCCATAGTCACAAAACCAAAACCCAAAGTTGAACTCCCGAAGGAGGAGCAGAAGCCGACTGAACCCAACGGACCAGTGGAGGGCGGCGGGGCCGGGCAGGGTGCTGAGCCCACCCCCGAGAAGAAGCTCCCCGAGATGGACATTGACTGAGTCCCACTCCTTGTTTATGTCACTGCAACCGACAATAAAGCTTTAAGTTGTCAACTTTGTATGTTCTGAATACAGATGGAAGCAAGTGGATCCCACAGCACTCGTAGTAATCTTTGGAGAGGTTTGGTCAGTGCCTGAGGTCGGAATGCGTAGGTAGCCGGCTGCTGGCTCGCTCCAGCAGCGTTTCTTGCCATAGTGATTGTAGCTCGAGGCTTCTGCTCTCGCTGCTGGGCCTGCAGCAGCAGCCGTAAGCTGTCTCCGTGTTAAAGCATGCTGAGTCGCTCTTGTTTTAAGAAGGGAGACTGCAGGAGCTCAAGTCCGGTTTTCCGTTCTGTTACTCACATCCTGCGTGTCATAGCAGTGCTCAGAGGGGTGGCAGGGAGGCAGGCCGCCCTCAGTCCTGCCGCATCCTCAGCTGCTTGCCTTCCTCTGCCCGCGGTTGTGCTAACACACCTCTAGGTTTATGTTACCTGCAGCTCTGCAGAGCAGTAGGTCAGAGCGAGCAGAGCCTTCACTGCTCCGTGGGGGCACTCATTTCCCTGGGCTGTAGAGTAGGGCCCGCGCTGTGCGGGAGGGCTGCCCTGGCCCGCGGGCTGTGTGTGCTTCCTGAGGCCTTGTTTGCAATGCTTGTTTTTCTTCTTTTTCAGGAACAGAGCGTTTTTTTCTATGAGTTTGACGCGGTAATTTGCTTCTAGTGCTGGTTGTCGTTAAACTTGCAGACATTGATTTGTATGTGTTAAATCCGAAGTTGGAACACCGTTCGGCTGTTGGAAGAAATAAATGCACTGGATCTATGGGCTGAGTGCTGACTCTGCAGCCGTTGATCGCGGGGGGGGGGGGATGTGTTGTGGCGGCGGGAGCCGCGTTCCTCCCGGCCGCCGGGGGGCGCTGTAGGAGGAGGGGCGCGGCGGGCGGGGCGGTGCGCTGTGCGGCGGGGCCGGGCCGCGGCCTCCGCCCTGCGCCGCTCCTTCCCGGTTCGCGGGTCCCGTCCGCCGCGGTGCCGGCAGCGCTCCGTTCCGCGTCGCCACGCGGCTGAGGTAAAGCGGGACGGCCGCGGGGTGCGGGGGGGGGCTCCTGCGGGGGCCGCGGCCTCGGCCCCCGCCCGGCGCCGTCACTGCGGCCCTCCGAGCCCGGCCGTGGCCGCGCGTTGCCGGGCCGGCTCGGTGCTCCCGGCCCGCTCCGCTCGCGTTCGTCCCCGAACCCCCGGAGCGCTGCGGGGGCTCTGCGGCGGCCGCGGGAGCGGAGCGGCCCCGGGGCAGCGCGTGGCGGAGCTCCGTGCGGCGCTGCGCGGCCCCGCGCGCTCTGACGGCGCTGCCCGGCTCTGCCCCGGCTCTATCCCGGCTCTGCCCGGCCCGACGCGGCCCCTCCGTCCTCCCGCGCTCCGTTTGCTCTGTAACTCCTCCACGTTCTGTCGCCGTTTCCCATTTTGTGAAGTTATTGCCGTGGGTTTTTTTTTTTCAGCTCATAAAAAGAGCTGAATTCCGTTCTGAACTTTGCCTCTGCTGCTTTGGTTCGTGAACAGCAGAGGACAGCAGCCCCAGTGGAGATGTCTGGGTAGCAGGCGCTAACTCGGTTGTGTTGCAGAGCGCTGCCGACCCCACGGAGCCTTTAAATGTCTTCAGAAGACAGAGAAGCGCAGGAGGACGAGCTGCTGGCGCTGGCCAGCATCTACGACGAAGATGAGTTTAAGCGAGCAGAGTCAGCACAGGGAGGAGAAACGCGGATCGTGCTGGAGCTGCCCCAGAACTTCAAAGTCTTTGTGAGCGGTGAGTTCAGTTGGCTTTTGTTGTTACTTTTGGGTTTACAAAGTAATCTTCCCGGCCATGCTCTGCTCCCTTACACTGCGGGACGGAGCTGCGGTCAGAACTGTGTGTGTGTGGGGTCGGGATCAGAGCTCAGCAGTGGTATTTCTTTGGAGTAACAGCCGCAGTTATCCTTCCCCTGAGGGTGCGTGTTCCCCTGCTCTCAGTGTGTGCACCATCCAACCTCGGGACATTTCTCTGCACCGTTTTTTAGGGCTGAATAAATCATTTTAAAATGAGCAGCTTTGTCAGAGGGAAGGAGAGGCGCGGTGTGCTGGTGCGTGGCTCTCCTGTGCTGTTTCTCACGTTGTGTCTGTGGGCTTTGGCTCAGGCAGTTCCTCGGAGCGTCTCCAGAGCAGTGGCTTTGAATACACCGTTTGCTTTCTGCCTCCACTTGTGCTGAATTTTGAGCTCCCGCCGGACTACCCGTCCACGTCCCCGCCTGCGTTCACGCTCAGCAGCAAATGGCTCTCCCCAGCACAGGTCTGCACCTTAGTTCTGATGTCTCAGCAGAGCTTTTGTGGCCGTGAGTGAGTGCGTGATTGACAGTGCTCCAGGGGACACTGATGTTGTAGAGGACGTTGGGATGAAGGCGTGTGGTGACGTCCCCCTTTCAGTTGGCTCTTCTGTTTCTGCCCATTCTGACTTGGGTACCCTTCTGGGGCTTAAAGTTTGTGTCCGTGAGCATTGTTCTTGTGCCTTTTACCTAAAAGTTCCAGAATTTGAGATCTAAATTTGCAATAGAGGACCACGGGGGGGGAGAACTGTCACGAGTCGTCAGCACTCCCTGAAAGCTGCAGTTGTTTTTCTTTCAGCTCAGTGCTCTTTGCAAGCATTTAGACAACCTGTGGGAAGAGAACCGCGGCTGCGTGGTCCTGTTCGCCTGGATGCAGTTTCTGAAGGAGGAAACGCTGAATTACCTGAACATCTCCTCCCCCTACGAGCTGAAAATGCCCCAGCAGGGCAGTGCCCAGGGCAGGACGGCCCCGGCCCCTCCGGATGGACAGGAGAGCGGTGGAGCGGTGGGCTGTGCTGCAGCTGAAGAGGAAATTGATGAGAGAGCTGTACAGGACGTGGAATCTTTGTCCAGTCTGATCCGGGAGATCGTGGACTTCGATCAGGCTCAGAGAAGGAAGTGCTTTAACAGTAAGATGTACTTGTGCAATATTTGCTTCTGTGAGAAGCTGGGCAGGGAATGTATGTACTTCACCGAGTGCAGCCACGTGTACTGCAAAGCGTGCCTGAAGGACTACTTTGAGATACAGATCAGGGACGGCCAGGTCCACTGCCTCAACTGTCCAGAACCGAAGTGTTCTTCTGTTGCTACTCCCGGCCAGGTAACGGACCGCTGGTTTGTGAGCTCTGCTGGAGGATGCAGGGTGAATTGGTGCCAGCTGTGCTTTTTCACCTACCTCCCTTTTCTGTCGCAGCTCTCATGTGGATCGTGTTCCCTTGGTCTCTGTTAGGTGAAGGAGTTGGTTGGAGAGCAGCTGTTCGCGCGCTACGACCGCCTGCTTCTGCAGTCCACCCTGGACCTGATGGCAGACGTGGTGTACTGCCCTCGGCCGGGCTGCCAGACCCCCGTCATGCAGGAGCCAGGCTGCACCATGGGCATCTGCTCCTGCTGCAACTACGCCTTCTGCACCCTGTGTAAGATGACGTACCACGGGGTGTCACCGTGTAAAATAACAGCAGGTGGGTCGTCGTGTGTCAGGAACGGCTCGAGAAGTGATTCATGAAGCGCTGTGTGAAAAGGGCTGGGAGTCAGAACTGTTCAGTGTGTGCCCCGTGGGCTGCCTGGCCTCGCAGTGACCTGATGAGTTGCACTCAACTTCTTTGCAGAAAAAACACTCCTGTTTTTCAGTTTGATTTACATTTTAATTTGTTCTCGCCTCACTGATGTCCTCTTGCATGGCCAGGTACTGTGAACCTCTTGCGTGAGGTGCACGGGTGTTATTTTCTCATCGTTTTGTCATTTTCTTACGTGTTGTTAGGTTTTCCTTTTTAACGAATGCTGTTGGTTTCCTGTGAGAACGCTTCCTGCTGCTGGCTGAGGGTCACACCACACGCTACAAACGCTGCTCCTTTGTTTTTCTCTGCAGAGAAATTGATGGATTTGTGTAGCGAATATGTAGAAGCAGATGAGGCAACCAAAAGATTTTTGGAACAGCGCTACGGCAAACGAGTGATTCAGAAAGCCCTGGAGGAGATGGAGAGCAAGGGGTGGCTGGAAAAGAACTCCAAGGCTTGCCCGTGCTGCAGTACTCCTATAGAGGTGAGCGTGCTGGGGAGGGGCTGAACAACCACAGTAATGAATGCAAACGGCCACAGCATCCTGCGTCCACATAGCACAGAGATCAGCTCCTCGTGTCCGAGCTCACCAGCAGCCAGTCACAGCTCTCCGTGCTTATAGTTCATAGCTCAGGGATGTGAGTAAATGCAGTTGGTAGTGTTCAGGCTCCAGTACTGAGAAGATCCAGCTTGACTCCACATCCATCTGAATCGCATTCTGTGTGTCTTGGAGCTTTTCAGAGTGCAGCTGGTAAATAAAGAAATAGCTTCAGAAAGATGGTAATTCCCAGTGGTGCTGGTAGGAGCACTGAGCCACAGCTCTGTGATTCTAGCTCCTCCTTCTCCTGAGCGGTGGAAAAACGTCGGTGCTGCGGTGGGGCTGGGGTGGAATGAACTCCTAGGTGCTGTGTTTTTGAGGCCTGAGGTGGTAATACCTTGTTGTTTCTCTTCTATTCCCTGCCAGAAGATAGATGGCTGTAACAAAATGACGTGTACTGGCTGCATGCAGTACTTCTGCTGGCTTTGTATGGCTTCCCTGTCGAGGGTGAACCCATACAAGCACTTCAACGACCCATCTTCCCCGTGCTTTGATCGGTACGTATTGCGTGGACTATGTTTTCCTCTCTGTTTTTCTCCCCATGTCTCCCACCGTTCTTCTTGGAGCTTAACTTCTACCCCTCTTGACAAAGAGGAGCCATTTCACAAGGAAAACCCCTTTTCTTTCATCCCGTTCCCCCATTCTGCTGTAGTTGTCAGCCCAGCTGTGTTGTCAGATGGTGTCAGCTGTTGGGAGCAGGCAGCTCGCTGCTGCTCATACAGTCAGTCCAGCTGGGATTGCAGCACGGGGTGACTTGTAACAGCTCTGGGTGATTATTTCACGCGTGGAAGCTGTGAGACCTCTGCTGTGGGTGCTGCACAGCTGCACAGTGGCTCCTTTTAACCGACCTTGGGAACTGCAGCGCGAGTGTCTCACACTGCTGAGAAGTTGTGGAGCCCAGCTTCGGTTTGCTTCGTTTTCTATTCTGATGTAAGTTTTTGACTGTCTTGCAGATTGTTTCAAGCTATGCATATTGACGGTGAAATCTGGGATGATGAAAACTAACATCCTTCTCCAGCAGCAGGTGCTGAAGAAACCAGAGACAGATGCTTTCCTTTTTTGTGTGTGTGTGTCAAGTGTTTGATTTCCAATGCTCTGATGCGATAGAGGAATGATTCTGCCTTGCACTGCAGGATTCTTGCACAACCCTTCTGTTGCCAGAACCAAAGGAGACCATTTTCCCCTCCCTGTGGTTACGACACCTCTTGAAAGTCCTCATTAATATCCACCAACAAAAAGAACCACGACCACCAGGAGCTCAGCAAAGAGTTGTGTGCCAAGAGGAGCCCTGCACAGCTCCGGCATCGTGGGGACGTTTTCGGAGCGTCCTCCTGAGGAGTGTTCCCTGCCAGGGCTGGCAGCTGGTTCCCGCTGGGATTTCTGGGGCAGTTTTGTCCCAGATGCAGTGCTCGTTCTGGAGCTGCAGTTCCACTGCTTGGAAAGGGGAAGCGTTCTGGAGCAGCACAGGAATTCGCTCTGCACTCAGAGCAGAGCCCGGTGCCGCTCCTGCATTTCCTGCCTGTCCTGCTGTTTCCCTGCTGGCAGTGAAGTTGATCTGTGACACTGCCCTCAGGGGCTGTAGTGCCGTGCTGTTCCTGCGGGCAGTGGCAGTCGGCAGTGAGGTGCTGGCTGTGGTGGAGCTGCTGTGTGCCTTGCTGAGCTGAAGCCACGAGCTGAGCGGGGCCACGAGAGGGTGGAAGTGATGCAAACATCAGAACACGTTCTGTGGTACAGTCTGGATTAGTGGTAAATTTTAGCATCTTAAAAAAATCACGTTTCTTTCTTAGCAGGTGATTCACTTATTGACACAATCTTCTCGTAAGGGATTTTGTTAATTGATGGGTTTGCTTCTGGGCTGGGTGCATTATTTCTGTTGCTCTTGCCCTCGAAACATTTCAAAACACGTTGTTTCCCCTACAGGTTCAGTGAGCTGTTCCGGGAATGTGAAAGTGCTTGCTGGACAGAAACACTGATTTTTATTTTCTTCTTACAGTGATCTAAACATTAATTTTGGAATTCAGATTCTCTTTAAGACACATGGCAGGGTCTGGGGGGATAGCTCAGGAGCTTGGAAACTCGGTTTCGAATGGTAGCCAATAAATTTTATTTAATTAAAGCGGCCAAAATGAGTGTTGATTTAGTTCCTTTCACAGAAGAGGGAATCTCTATTAGAATTGGCGCTGATTAAAATAGACAGGGTGGATCTCCTGCCTTGGTTTGGGCTTTAGGATGGTGTGGGGAGAAAGTTTACATTGTGTATGGTTTACTTGTGTCTCCTGTACCTTTCACGTGCACTAAACTCACTTTAAGACAGTAACTGAGTTGTCTCCCTGTCTGTCTTCATTGTGGCACACACGTCTAAGCAGAGGGCGGTGCGTGGCACAGCTGTGCTGCTCTTACACTGCACCCTCCCACGGTCTCTGGAATAACACAGCAGCTCAGAACTTCCACGCGAGGGCGCTGCGTGGGGCGTCCTGCTGCGGGAGGTTCGCAGTCACAAAGCTGCCATAGAAGCAGCGCACTGGATACTGCCAGCTCTCTGCTGCAACCCGCAGCACTCTGGCCCCAATTATTTAACCCCATGACCACGTTTTCCCCCACACCAACGGAGCTGGCTGCTGCGTGGCAGGCCAGCTGTGTGCCGTGCCTGCTGGGCGAGGAGGGGCCCTTAGGGCACAGAGCTTGTCCCACTGTGCTTTCAGTCCTTGGTTCGGGGTGACAGAAAGCCTTGTTCAGAATAACACACCTTTCGACTCTGAATCTTTCACAGCTGCTGCTCCACTATGACATCACAGCTCCCATTCACACAACTGCTCACGTTCCACGAGCACAGAGAAACCAAGCACACGTACAGCACAAGTGGATAGGAAAAAAACAGCACTTTTACTGGAGAAAGTCACAGATGAATGAACAGCTCACAGAACTCCTGGATGGAGATGACACACGCTTCCCAGTTGGTCTTGCATTGATCTTGTACTCATCTTACCATGCCCACCTCTACGGGGCTTCTGTGATGAAGCACAGGAAATGGAGAGAGAGAACTCACTGCTCCAGGCTCTGCCCAACAGAGCACTGAGGAGCACAAACAAGCAATTTATGCCTGATCTGAAGGAATCTACCCTGCTGTAGATCAGCACCGGTGCATATAAAGTTACATCTCGTAACTGAACATTAAGGCTGCTTTTACAACTGTGGCAACAAGAACAAAACCCACAGAAATGCACGAGCCAACCATTCACCTGCATCAACAGCACTGCTCAGGCATCCCTCTGCTGACACACTCCCACATCCAACGTCTGCCTCTGCCCCGGGTTCAGCTGGGGCTGCAGATCCACCCTGAAAAGCTCCATAGGACAGAGAGAGACAGCACAGCTCTGTGTAACGGCTGCTCAGCCTGCACTGTCCTCACCGGGAACCTTCCACCACGTGCAGTGTCAATGTCTTGCTGCAGCCCGTGCCCTGCAGCCCCCTATCTGCTTCCTGAGCACGCCGTGCAGCTCCTGGTTTCTGTTTCTCAGAGCTATGAAGCAGGCTACTGCTCAGCTGTGCCGATCCTTTCCCTTCTCTGGGCTGAACAAGAAGCATTCCCATTTTAAGTGAGTACAACTCAGGAGCATTTTCTGGAGGGGCAGTGACACACAGATGTGTTTGACAGAACTACAAACAATGCATTCCAAAGTGATCACCCAGCGTGTGTTCACACCTTCACCTTTGGCTCAGTGCCTTCAGTCCATACCATTACAATCGCTTTTTTGCTTAAACAACTCGTTCTCTACAGGGTTTACCTTCAGGAATTTGTGGCACACAGAGCACTGGATCACATCCTGGTTTGGTTAGTTAAAGCAGGTGCTTGCTAATTTAAGAATAAAGATGAGAAATTTCTGCAGCAGTTCCCTTTTTTTGCAGCTGGTTTTCAACATAAGATGATGGCTCAGCATTACTCTCAACAGAGAGATTAATCACTGTAAGGCTTCTTAGGCTGGCTTCTTCCTGCTTCTGTCTCCTTCATGCTGTACAGGGGCTCCACGAGCTTGTTATGGACCAGCATTAAACCTGATGCAGCAGGTAAAAAGACCACTTCAGTAGGCATAAGAAGGCAAAACTGTCATTCACTGAATGCTAAAGAAGTCAGACATGAGTCAAATCTGTGCTCCTTTGCTCCCATAACCACAGAGATAAACCTGACAGCCTCGGTGCTCAGCAGTACTCTGTCTTGAAAGGATATTCTCTTTTGGGAGCTGATTAAGCAAACATTTAACAAAACTCATGGCTTGTGCCACTGAAAAACCAAGGCCATCCTGCCCTGGTCAAACACTCACCTTTAAAGTACTTCACTGTCTTAACTTTCAGTTCCAGCGTAGCATCCTCATCGCACACAAACACGGTCTGGGGGTGCTGCTGGAACGCAGACACTGTCCACATGTGGTTGACACCTTCCTCGATGGCTTTGTACAAAGCAAAGGCTTTGTGGGCTCCCGTGATGAGAATCATCACCTGGACTCCAAGACAAGACGACAGCAGTTAGACTCCAGGAGACTTGTTGAGGGAGAGCTAACAGAAAGCTGCCCCCGTCCCTGATGGGCAGTGAGGTCTGCCATCCTCCAGAGGTGCTTCACTCAATCCTGTTGGCTTTAGCTATATTTTATTTGTCAATTAAATCATAGCCTGGAGGGTCATTTTAGTGATTTGGAGCTCCCGTTAGGCACCTATACAGAGACTTAACAGGTATAAATCAGGTGTAAGTGCAGTTAAAAGCTATCCCGTCTGGCTTTCGTGTTTTGGTATAAGACTGAGTCAGCCAGGGATTCTTGCAGCTATTTCACCAGGTGAGCTCCTTAACTGAAGCCATTCTCCAAAAGCCATCCTGGCTTCCTGCAATCACAACTGCACTGCAGGGTCACACTGACGTTAGGGCTAGCAGAGCAAAAAAAACCCTGGAAAACAGATCAAGAGCCTTTCTGTAGTGGTACAGGATGCAAGAAAGGAAGGTTGTGTTCAGCTGTTTGTGGCAGGAAAAGCGTGGGCTGGCCTGCACCAGCAGGGTGTGTAACTGCTCCGAGGCAGGATGACCTCCAGCTACTTCACAAAGCCCTGTCCTACGGCTCCGGTACGCAGTCCCTGCTGCTTTCCTAACCTCTCTGGCATCCATGACAGTGCCTACTCCAACTGTCAAAGCCATCGTGGGGACTTTGGAGAGGTCACCATCAAAAAACCTGGCATTAGCCAGTATCGTGTCCATAGCCAAGGTCTTCACTCGTGTCCTGGACACCAAACTTGATCCAGGCTCATTGAAGGCGATGTGACCATCGGGGCCAATACCTGTGACAGAGACAGTTTGAGAAGCAGGTCACTCACTGGCTGACATGGGTTCTGCAGGAAGCAGAGCCACCAGCACTCCTGTTAAAGGGACATTCAACGCTCCCAGGAATAGACACAGCTCTGAGAAACATGCTCACAATTTCTCTGTTGAAGCTCAAATTTGCTTCTGTTAAAAATGATACCAAAAGCTCCTTCTGAGGTCAACAGAGACTCTTTCCCAGTTGTGCTGGGACAACGATAGAGCAAAGCAGATAGCAGAATCTAAAGGTAAACTGGTAGAAACAGCCAACAGGAGCAGGCTTTTCCAAGCAGCTTCCTGTTATCCCAGTTATCGAAATACATTTTGTATTTGATGAAATTCAAGCCTTGCCTGGTTCTCCAGCTAACCACCTCCTGAGCAATTCGCTTCCTGAATTCAAACACTTAAACTGGGGAATGAAATGTCAGACATCAAGGCTGCCAGCACACACAAGCACTCAGAGCATACGGGTGCCCTTCAGTGCACATCCCCTGGACCTATTTGTCATCTCCAGACAAGAAATAAGACAGATGAAGGAAAGACAGTGCTTAGAGACGGCCAGTCCTTCAGCTTTTCACCTCCAACAAAGAGTTCAATTCCTCCAGCTGCTTTGATTTTATCCTCAAATGCATCGCACTCTGCCTGCAGATCAGCTGCGTTCCCATCCAAAATGTGAACATTTTCTGCCGAGATATCGATGTGCTTGAAGAAGTTATTCCACATGAAGGAGTGGTAGCTCTCCGGATGGTCCCTCGGGAGCCCTGTTAACAGAGCATGCACGGGGCTGGGACAGCCACACCACCACCTGTAATGCACAGCACTTACATAGGCCTGCAGTGGCTCTGGCAACAGAGCCCTGTTTTCTCCATCCATCCTACGGAACTTCCTCAACTTTCAGCAGTTGTTTTGCTTCCCCAAATAACAAAATTAAGCCACTCACACCCTTGTATTAACACTCAGTGGATGTCCCAGAAGAGCAGGCGTGCACTGTGCCTCATCTCCTACTGCCTTTTCAGCCCACCTCCCCGTTGGCATTAGCACAAACCACCACAAAACAGCGCAGAAGTCTGAGAAATAATCTACTGCATTCAGCTTTTCCCCTTGAACGCCATAAACCCACTTAACTGCCTATTTCCCAACACTGCTCGACTGCAGATCACAGAAGGACTTCTCAGTCAGCACTAAGTTACCATTAGCAAATAATTAGCCTGCAAGTTTTTCACCTTTGGAGCTCTTGGCTTCCTCCTCGGGCCATTCTTCCACAGCTCTGAGAGCACGCAGCCCTGTGCTGTCACAGCACACAAACACACACCTGCTGCAGGGACACAGGGCACAGCGGTGCTGCTCAGGGACGGCCTGCAGCGGCGGCTCCATCATCCAGGGGCAAAGGTGCCGCTGATAACACCCGTTATCTCTGCTGACAGCGATAACGTCGATCCCGGGCTGGCCAGCAGCAGAGCTCGGGTAAAACACAGCGGGCTCTGCGGTGTGGGTCAGGGAGCACTGGCACCGCTCTGTTTCTTACCCAGGTTTTCACACAGTGCCCACTGTGTCCCTTTAGCAACACAAGTTTCATGCAGCCCTCGGTGTTCTGAGCCCACAGAACACGGCACAGAGCCCTGCACACACACACACAGACACACACAGACACACACACACAGCCGGGCCGCGGGGCGGCTGCTCCCAAAGCCACTCACCGACGTACTCATCCATGTTGAAGGTCTTCACGTACTTGAAGGACAGGTCCCCATTTCTGTAGTACTCCACCAGCTTGCTGTAGCAGCCCAGCGGCGTGCTGCCTGCGGGCACACGGCACGCTCAGCCCCACGCGGGCGGACCCGTCTACCTCAGCCCGCCCGACCCCCTCAGCCCGCCTCAGCCCGCCCGACCCCCTCAGCCCGCCCGCCTCAGCCCGCCCGGCTCCTCCGCCGCCCACCCGTGGGCAGTCCCAGCGTGAAGTAGCGTTCGGGGCCGGGCGCGAAGTGGACGATGCGGTTGCGGATGTACTTGGCGGCCCACTCGCTCGCCTGCGCGTACGTCTCCTGGATGATGAGCTTCATGGCGGGGCCGGGATCCGCGCCGCCGCTACGCCGCCATTGCAGCGCCGCCCCGCCCCGCGCTGGGCGGGAAGCTGAGGGCCGGCCCCGCGCGGAGGTGGGGCTGGGCCCGATCCTGCGGGGGAGGTGCGGGGTCCGTTACACCGCGCTGTCACAACGGCTGTGGCGGCTGTGGCGGGCCGGGCGCTGCTGCCGCTGCCGCCGCCGTGAGATGCAGGCTGTGCTGGAAGCTGCTGCCGGGGGACGGCGCCGGGGCCGCGATGTACGCATTGCCTGCGAGGCGGGATATTTTGGGGTGCGATTGCTTACGCACGTCGCCGTTTCTGCGTTCTCAGCGAGCTGTTGGAACGCTGAAGAACTTGCCGGTGTCTGAACGAGTTCGCTTTCCTCCCCAGCAGAAGCAGCGGATGGAAGGAAGCAGGCGCTTCCCTGCCGAAGGAGCTGGAGTTAAACCAGGGGGTTCTGACAAGCGCAGCATTTTCTTTTTCTCTGCCTTGAAGTACTGAAGAGTCAGCAGCTCACAGCACCCACAGCTTTTGCTACCAGGAGCTGCTTCTGAGCGCTGCGTTTATTTATTTATTTATTTTCCTTCTAAAAAAAGCAACAATTACACATTTATGTGCATAAAGGGCCCTCTCTCCAATTCCCGTAATTAAAGCATCTCCTGAATGCCCACCATCTGCCAGCATTTCCTGCTCCCGCACATCCCACCTGCCTTCTCTCTCCTGCTTATGAGGAATGGAGAAGCGGGAGGACCTGCAGGAGCTGCTGTGCCCCCCAGCCCCTCCCACCAGTGCCCAAATCCCAGTGAAGCAGTGAGCACGCCCTTTGCCATCGTTTTTTCCTCAGCCTGCCAGTTGCAGCCTGCTTGCGGATGATTAAGCTCTAAAAGTGGAGGGATTCAGAGGTATTGCTTGACCCACTAGCTCATGCAAACACTTGATTTGATTTTTTTCATAGGTGAATCATTTATTGCTCTAAGATTAGCAGGAAGAGCTAGTTTAGAAAGTCCTGCTTATTCCTTGTTTAAACATGTCCAGCTTTAAAAGCCCCTTCCTGCCCCGCTCCCTTAAGTTTTATTTAGTTTTTAGAGTTCGGTGTTTGCTACAAAGCGTAGATTAGAAGTGCCCTCTCCGTTGTTTGGTCATAGGACATCATTAAAGTAATGCTTGCGGAGCGTAGGGGTTTCAGGAGGCTCAGCACACCGCAGCCCTCCAACGTTTCCAACCGCTTTCAAGTACTTTCACAGCTTATCCCACGCGGAAGTCACTGAAAAGCTTCCAAGCATCTCTTGGGAGAAACATTTTGTGCTGGAGGAAGGTGCAGAAAATGCAGAGGCATGAAGTGATTTGCCTAAAACCACGGGGGAAATGAAAGCAGAACCAGCCACGCACTGCAACCACAGCATCGTCTTAGCTGCTCTCCCTCGTAAAATAGAACACAGGCACAGCAAGCAGCTGGAAGGAGTCGCCCTGAGCTCCCCGTGTCAGGCTTGCTCAGGCTGGTTGGCCTCATTAGGCCTCCAGCTAACGACTGCGGCACAAACGCTTTCGCCGTCTCTTTGGGACACTGCCCAGCCTCCTTTCAGAGGGTATGCACAGGTTGTGTCTGCTTTTAGTCTTTCAGATGTCCAAGTCAATCAGCGTGCAGCTAATTACCCCTGGGGCTGTAGCTATACTTAGGGATATAATCCTACCTCAGCAGCAAATCCGCGCACGTCATCAGGACAGCTTCTTACAGCAAAGGAGATTCTCAGTGCAAACTGCATCTTGTGGGAAGGGGAAACCAGCAGTGTGACAGCGCCTTCAGCCCAACTCCTTCAGAGGTGTTTCTCCTGCAAGAAACTCGCATTCTGCTTGTGCCTACAGCGTTCCTCAGGAGCCTCTTTTGGAGGTTGTTCTTGGCTAAAATCCTTCACCATTCCCGCCTGTCCCTTCACAGGAGAACTGTGATGTTTACCCATCGTTTTAGGCCTTAGGTGAGCTATGTCCTGCGAGGAATACAAACAAATCCCAGCTGGAGCACGGTGCTGAGCGCAGGCCTGTAACCACGCGTTTATGACTGAGTTTGCAGTTCAGGACTATGTCCTCAGATTTAAACTCTTACTCTGAATTTGCAGCTCGGAGTCCCAGCGGGGCTGATTCAGCCCTCCTCATCCTAAAGCAGATCTATTTAAGTCTTATCAGCCTTAGGGACTGATGAGGTGCTTTAGCACAAGTCCAACTGCAGATGAAGCGCACAAGCACGGAATGAGGGTTATACAAGCTGGAAAATCCCTCAACCCACGTAACATCGAATGCAAAAAATTGCAGAATGAACAAGCGTATAACCCAGCGTGATTTCTGAGCAGTGCTTGCTCTGGGAGGAGGCTCTGGGTCCGCAGCACCATCTGCTTGATGCGGATATTCGGGATTTCAGGGCACCTCCTGAGCAGTTGGCCAGCACTGTGGGTTTGCCCTGGCTGCAGTGCCAGGTGTGTGTGTGTGCTGGGAGCACCTGGGGTGGCATCTATTGAGAACCGATGCGGGCGGGCCCTACCTGTGCGACCTGGTGTAGGGAACTGCTTCGGCAGGGAGGTTGGACTCGATGATCTCTAGAGGTCCGTTCCAACCCCTACGACTCTGTGACTCTGTGGGTTAACAGAGAGGACGGTGCGGCCGTGGCACAGGGCACGGTGACGGTTCGGACATCGCAGCCAGCCGCAGGGCTCGGCTTTGGGACCGCGGGGCCCACTCCCCGATCCTCGCGGTCCCTTCCCACTCACGACGCTCCGCGATGCTGCCCGCGAAGCAGCGGCCGCCATCTCCAGCGCGGGGTCCCACGGCTTCCCGGGCCGCATCACACCCGGCGCGGCCCCGCGCTCCCTCCGCCCGCTCGTCCCGGGCCCGGCCGCTGCTGCTGCCGCTGCCGGCGGCGGCGCGGGGCGGGGCGGGGCGGGAGGAGGGCGCGACCGCGCGTGACGGGCGGAGGGCGGGAGCGGATCCGCAGCGAAGAGGCCCCGGCTGCGCGGCCTCCGCCTCCAGCAGCGCCCGTCGGGAGGCGGCCGGGCAGCGCCGAGCCCCCGCCGCCCGCTCTGCTCAGCGCCATGGCGGCCGCCGAGCCCAGCAGCGGCCGCTACCAGCAGGTGAGGGCCGCGGGGGCTCCGTAGGCCGCGCGGGAGCGGCTGCGCAACGGCGCTCGGGGCGGGGTGGGGGTGGGGGGGGTCCGCTCGGAGGCCGCGGGGCCGGGCCGGGCCGTGGAGACTGCGGGGCGCGGCGGGCTGGATCGGGGCGAGGCGCGGGCACGGCCGGGCTGCTGGCGGAGCCCCGCCCCTCCCCGGTGACCTTGTGCCGGGATGCCGTCCTTGTGCCGGGATGCCGTCCTTGTGCCGGGATGCCGTCCTTGTGCCGGGATGCCGTCCTTGTGCCGGGATGCCGTCCTTGTCCCCGGGGTCGGCGGACTCCGCGCGGATTTTTCCCGGCAGAGAGACCCGTCGTCGTGAAACGAGCGTTCATTTGGTTAGGTGTGCTCGGTGCGGGGCGCTCTGGCTCGGGTTGAGATCCCCCTGGGCCGGGCTGTGTGTGTGTGTGCTCCGAGCTCCCGGCTGCGCTCGTTCTCCCTGCCCTGCTCCCGAAGGACGGGAATCCATCGCAGTCCCGGGAAGCTGAGAGCTCAGTGCTTACTGGAGGGGCAGGAGTGCCCCGAGGTGCGGCCCGCTGTGCGCTGCCCGTGCTGCCGGGAGGGGCCGCCGGGCTGAGGCGTTGCTGCGGTGGCAGTTTGGTGGCTGTGAGCTCTCTTTGGAATAGCGGGTGCAGCTCAGAGCGCTGGGCTCCTCCTTGCAGATGGATGTTGCTGGGTTTGACGCGCTGGATTTGTAAAAGTTAACTAAAACTTGCTGGTTTTTTTCTTTTTTTCCTGTGGAACACACATGTCTTCATGCGTGAAGACAGATCTCTTTCTTGGCTGCTGTGCTCAGCCACGCTGGGTACAAATAGCCAGGCCCCTTTGCTGACTGCCTACGGGTCAGCCCTGGCAGCCCTCCTTATGAGTGTGCTTTGTGTCCTGTCATCTTGAGCTCACGAAGATATGTGACAGCACACGCTGAAGGATGCTCCTGCCTTGTTCTTGGTGACACTTCAGACCCAACTGATAAGAGCACTGCTGATTCCCTTAAAGAGAAACGTGGAAAGCTGTGTTTTCACCAGGTCTTGCTCACACATGGGGCACACGCGGAGCAGGCGCTGTTAGTACAGAGCACCGCTCTGCATGGTGCAGCGGAGATGAGGAAGGCAGTCTGTGCCTCAGGATTTATTCCCCTACAGACGAGGGCCCGGGGAATGGTGGCTGTAATTGAGTGCAGAATGAGAAACATACAGATGGAATTACTTTGTCGGGCTGCTTAAAAGTTGCTTTTTTCCCCCTGTGCCCTCTGTCAGAACTCTGATATTCATGTTACGGAGCGCGTTATTGGTTCCTCATGCTTGTGTTGCCCTGGAAGAGCCCTGCGTGCCGTGAAACCAGAGATGCAGAGCTGATGTTTAGATGGAGGGGAGATGAGAAGGTGGGGGAACCTCTCCAACATGAACGTGTCACAGTTATTAGATATTGAATCTCACTGAGTACAAATGTCCAGCTGAGAAATGTCATTTGTGCCAGTGGGGTATTAGAGAAGGATTGACAGCCCGGAGGCTGGAGCTGAACGTGGGATCTCAGAGTATAGGCAGTGTGTGGAAGTGACTGATACTCTCATTTAATCTAACGAGCTACTGGACTACGAAGCGTTGGAGGAGAACTGAAAATTACAAATCGTGGGAACTTGGATTTTTGGGAGGGGGAGGTGTGTTAGTGGTGGTTGACCCGTGCTTGGGCAGCTCCTCTGCTGCTCACTGTGCTGCCCTGTCTGCGTGGCAGTTAACACAGTCCCCGTGAAGGCTTTGTGCGTGGACCTGTGTGTGTGGGAGCAGCGGGAGAGGTGGGGTCCCCTGAGTGTGTGTGTTTTCAGGAGACAGAAAAAGGGACTCTGAGCACCGAGGAGAACAGAAATAAATGAGCAGCTGAGTTCAAAACCCGCGTGTTTCTTCCTTGCAGGCCCGTGTGGGCGCATGGGCTGTGCATCCCCCAGCAGCCTGTTCTGCCACCTGTCCGTTCCTCGGGTATGTGTGATGTTAAAGGGGTGCTCGTGGCACGTGATTTATTTTCTGAAGCCAGTTTTCTATAATTTTCAGCCCTCGTGCTTTATTCAGGCATTAGGTAATCTAACAAAAAATAGCCTGCGATTATGCTGGATGCTGCGGAGGTCTGGCCAAACACGCTGAGGAAATGCAGACAAAGCTGTGGCAAAACCCAGGGAAGGATGCGTGCCCTGCTGTGCTGGGGAAGGGTGTGGAGCTGGGCAGCAGCAGGGCAGCTGGTTCTGTCCCTTGGTGCAGGCTGTGAGAGGTGGGATGGAGGTGCTGGGGAGCCGGGCAGGCTGCAGCACGCAGCGTCTGCCATAGCAGCATCATATCCCACAAGGACTGGGGCTGCTGTCGCTTGGGCACGCCTTTGGGAGGGCCGTGCTGGGGTGCTGCTGGGTTTAGGTGGCCTAAAGCCTTTAGAGCGTATCCCACGCACTGGGAGTTCAGTGGCAAAGCGGAGTTCTGTGCTTAGAACTGGAAGTAGCCTCTGTTCTGGAAAAAATACCTCGGCTTTTAATAGGTTTATTTACACTGTGTTAACGGCTTTTTACTGGAGGCATTTGAAGATATATGTGATGTATATGAGTAATGTAAACCCACCTAGAAAATGGTGGGTGTGTTAAATAATACAAACGTATTCCTTTTTAAGTGGTGTTTCTTCCAGTTCCACTTGTTGAAGGCTTACATGGGTCATGAATCATTTTGTAATGGAAGGTGTCTATGGGAAACGTAAAGAAGAAAGATTTTTCCATTTGTTTGGTTTTCTTTTGGTGAAACTACGGAAGAAATACGCTGCCTAGGATAGGAGTGTACGTTTGGAATCCGTGGAGGGCTGCAGTGCTTGTGTTCTGCCTGGGGAGGCTGAGGTGAAATAGGGAAGCAGACCTCAGTTGCCACTTGGTGCTTCCATTAAGCTTGTATTTAGCTTTTCAGTGGCAGTGGGTGTGCAGAATGTCCCATATCTTGTAACGGTAGCAGATAGAATTAGTGATATCAGTGGCTATTTGTTTCCTTGGTGAGCTGCTGGCTGCTTGCAGATGTGCAGCCTGAAGATACCTGCAATTGATAAGGATGGTGAGGAAACAGAAAAGAAAAACGGGCAGGTAGTTTTCATCTTCTTTGTGCATTCAGATGAGTAGAACTGAGGTGCCCTTTGAGGTAGGAACAGAAGGTGCTGATAGATATCAGCCACAGTGCTTTCTTGCAGCTCTGTGTTCCTCTGCACCTGGTGAGAGCAGGATTTGGGGTGCAGCACTCGTCCCATCTTGGTAGATGCACGCTGCTTTGTTCTGCAGCAGCAGCTTCTGCAGGCAGCCGTACCTCTCAGGTGGGAGTGGGAAGTTTTGGTGATTCTGTGTGAAAATGTGATTATAGAGCTGAAAGGGCTTGGGAAGGACCGCTGCAGTGACAGTCCAGGATCATGCAAAGCTCGTGCAGCAGCAGAACGCAGCTTTGCAGGCAGATGTCTGTTTTAAATGTTAGCTCGGGTGTCAGGATTGTGTTGGAGTCTTGGGCTGAATTCTTTCTGTGACGTCTTAGTGCCTAGAAGAAATGTTAATGTGCTCCTAAACA
Organism: Callipepla californica brunnescens; assembly: GCA_023055505.1. NCBI lineage: Eukaryota > Metazoa > Chordata > Aves > Galliformes > Odontophoridae > Callipepla > Callipepla californica. The sequence continues at coordinate 17,251,736 of JALIRH010000014.1, forward strand.
TTGCAGCAAGGCGTCGTGCTTTGTTAGGTGTGTGAATGTGATTCCGGCTCCCGGAGATGGAAACCCTCTTCTTGTGCACGGAACCGTCCAACACACGACGTAAGGACGGTCCCAGCAGCGGTGTGCTCTGGGTGATGTGCTTGTTGGTGGCCCAGGCAAAGCAGCACGGTGCCCTGCGTGAGCAGAGGTGGGGGAGTGTGAGGGGTGCTTTGTAGCTTCTCTGGTGAGCGGCTGAGGAGCTGCACTGTGGCTGCAGATGGGCTTTTGGAGGGCAGCAGCTGTGCTGAGCAGTGTTGGATCCATGCAGCTTGGTGCAGGGTATGGCTCCACAGCCCAAATGTGCAGCGTAAGGGAAGGGCCTTCTGTCCTCGTGGTAAGGTGTAAGGAGCCCCTGAACAGTTAGTTGCTCATCAGGGAGGAGGCAGCCGAGGGTTGATGTGTGTGGGCTGATTTGTCTGATAGCTTATCGTTGCTACTGCTGATTACTACGCTGATACCGAGTTCAAGGAATCTACAGTGGGATTGGACAGAAGTCAGGATTTCAAATCAGCATCAGGAGAGGTGTAGCTCAGTAAGAAGCATCTTTGGGCTGGGCAGAAGCTTTCGTTTGCCTCCTGAAGGCTGAAGATACAAAAGCAGTAAAGTCAGGGGTGTTGCAGTGGGATTAGAATGCTGACTTGCTGAACCCCTAATTTAGGAATGACATAGGTTTGGATTGTTTTTTTGTTTTTGTTTTTTTTTGGTCTTAGATTGGAAGCGCCCTTAAAGATGACCTAGTTAGCATTTAACATTGCTTGTATTGGTTTGCAAAGGTTATAATTCCACAGTTCTGGTGCTGAGTGCACCAAGCTGGGAGGAGGGAACAAATGGATGTGACTTTTGAAAATAATGGCATGGGAACATTTAAAAACGTTTTATAGGTTTAGGACCCGAGTGCCTCTGTGCTGTGTGCTCCTGCACGTGGTGTACCTGCACTGGCACAGTGGCACAGCAGCAGTGCCCTGCTCTGAGCTGCATTGCCAATGGCTTCTGCTGGTTGGGAAGTAAATGTCCCTGTTCCATCAGACAACTTCCTGGCACTGAGTCATCAGAGGAAAAATTAATCTCAGCCGAGCTCTTGTTTGAGTAAGCGCGTACGTTGCTGTAAATACTGCCTGCTTTTAATGCAGCAGATAGGAGATTGGTGCTTTAAAAGCAGCTCTCCATCTGAGAATCAGAGAAAGCCGACCTGGCAGCCTCAGCAAAATAGGCTGTGGTCAGACCCAGCTTGAGTCAGATCCTCTGGGATCTGAAGACTTCAGACAGCAGTGCAGAGGAGGTCCCGTGCTGTGCCTGCCTCCGCCTGGGTGGAAAATGCAAGGGAGCTGAGTTGTGCCACGTGAGACCTGGTGATTCATTCTTCCTGTCACATGAACCCTCACTGTTTGGCTAATAAGCACTTAGTTGAATTTTAGATGCCTGGAATCACTAAAAAGGCTGGAAGGCATTTGTGTACCTTGTCCATTAAAAGGGAAATCTGTTTCCTATAACTGCGTACCTTACAGAGCCTCCAGCTCAGTTTTACAAAGTAGCGGCATATTTTATGTCCTTACTTGAATTGTAGTGCTTTGGAGTCAGCAGTAAATTCAGCTTGCCTTCTTCCACGTGATATAGTTCTTAGAATATACTTCTCCTTTTATTACTCAAACAAGAAAGTGGTGAGAATTGTAAGGACAAAGGCTGTACAAATGTCTGTGCCTGGTCTGTTCCAGCTCCTGCAGGAGTGTCCCATGGGTGCTGTGCTGGTAGGCAGGGTCAGCAGCACTGGGGCTTTCATCTCTGTGGGGCAGCTCCAGCGTCACTGCCATCCCTCCTTTAAGCAGCCAGGACCTGTGTGGGCAGGAGAGCAGCGTGCTTGGAAGTATTGGGTTTTCATGGGTAAACTGTAAATGGGCATAGTGGAATAGTTTCTGAAAATTCATAGATTACAGAGCTGAGACTGAACCAAGTGGTGTGACCCCTGGGGCTCAGCCCTGCCCTGCTCCCCTGTGTGGGCAGGGGCAGGAGGGAGCGTGCAGCCTGGGTAGGGAGGGGATCCCAGTCCTGGTGGCAGTGCTGCTGGCTGACTCCTGGAGCTGCCTTTCCTGTCACTGGCTCACCCACGTCATTTAACTGTTACTGGGCTGAACTCCTCCCACAGCAGCTGTGTTCAAAACCTTCCTGACTTGGTTGGCCCAGGGAGCGGTGACACAGCAGTCAGTGGGGAGGTGGCAGCCCCTCCTGGTGGCAGTGGCCCTTGGACCCTGGGTTAATTGTTGCATGTGCGGGTGAGTTTGTGACAGCCAAGGCGTGCAGCTGTCCACCTGGTGGCTGGAAAAAAAAATAGAAGGTGCAGAACCTTCCTTTACACGTGTGAGCTGTTTTTTGTTTTCCTGGTAAGCTGTACAAGCAAAACAGAACTGCCAACTCTCTGAGCATTAAATGCTTGGTGAGGTCTGGAGTGCCAACTTCAGAAGATGCCAGAAGTGTCTCTCCAAAGAGAAGAAAGCAAATGGCTTTGAGTGCATTAGCAGCAGTGAGAGGGAGGGATGGCTGAAGATGCTCCAGGAGGAGCTGCAGGAGTGCTGTTGCTTAGCAGAGGTTTCAGAGGAGCATGGCATCTCCCTGTGAAGGCTCAGTTCCAACATGCTTTTGTGAAATGAATTGTCTTTCTGCATGGAAAGTTAATTTCTTTGTTGATGAGATGATGAGAAGTGGAACAAGAAATTAAATTAGGTAGCGGCTGTTCTGGTGTGTTCTGCTTTGAACCTGCCTGGTTCTCCTTTGTCAGCTTCTCTGATCAAAGCTGGAGGTGGTGTACCTGCTGCCTGGGGGGGTGCTGTACTACTGATAAGCTGCAGGGGTGTCCGTCCCCAGCTGTGGGAGGCACACTGCACAGAACATTATCTTCTCTTAAGTCATATGGTGTGAGGAGGTGAGGGGGAATGGCAAGAATCAAGTTTACATGTCACAGATCTGCTGCAAAACCAGAGGCAGCAGTGCAATCTTTTGTTGAGATCTCCTGCTGTTTCCTCAGCTAAAGCAGATGCAATTGCAGCTCTTAAACAGTGTGAGCTGAGGATCCTTGGGAAGTGCCAGGGAAATTGAGAGGTACTGCTAAGGTGTATGTTGCACTAGGTTGAAGTCCAGGTGTGTGATGGTATGAAATCATTTTAATGTGCTTTTGAATCACGTGGGAGCACTTTAGAATAAAGCCAGCAATGGCTTGAATGTGCCACAGAGCTGCCTGCTCCCAAAAGAGCCTGCCACGTGTGGGGAAAACTGTGGGGCAGTCCCACAGATCGTGGGGCACCTGGTTAACCTCTCTCGTGTCGTCTGTTCAGCTGCAGAACGAAGAGGAGCCAGGTGAGGCTGCTCCAGTGGTTAGTGATGCCCCTCCGCCCTACAGCAGCATTTCTGCAGAGAGTACAGGTAGGTGCAACAGAAAGGAGAGAGCTGGGTTTGCTCTGCTGTTCTTCCTTACCTCCTTAATTATTCTCCATACTGACAGATGGCATTGCATTATCCTCACCAAGGCGACAAAAGATGAGAATTGATCCAGAGATGCTATTGTTCCTCGTGGTTTAGAATGTGCATTTTGGCTGCGTTCTTCTGATGTCATCCTATAAAGTGCTGCTCGGTTACATTGCACAGTGTTCTGAGTAGATGGAAGGCAGTTAAAATCAAAGTGCTGTGAGGCTTTGTGGTTCCCTCTCATTATTTGGCATTTGAATAATACTGTACTCCTTCCAAAAAGGACTTCTTGCTTAAAAGGGATTGAAGAATTCGTGATTTCTGCAGTTTGCAGTAACTAAGAACTTGGTCATGAGGTTATGCTCCTTCTGAATCATCGTGCTGCCGTGTAACTCACTGATAGCTTGGAGCGAAACAGGGTGGTTGGTTTTTTATTTTATGTGCTGGTTCTGATTGGTGTTTTGGCTTAGGTAAACCTTTTCATTTGTCCCCTCCAGAACTTCCATAGTCAGCTTTAAAGAAGAGTGTGAATCAAAAGCGAGTCAGTATCTCACACAGCCAGCCAGCTTTGGCTACAAGTTGGAGTTTGTTTCAAAAGCTGACTGCCTAGTATCCTGCCTCAGCATGCTCATTGTGAGGATGCCCCATTAGTTCTGATTCCCTGGTGTTCCTAAGAGATGGGGGCTCAGAAATGTGGTCTGATTTTTGTCCCGGTCCATTGCCTGCATCAGGGAGCTGTGAGGAGTCTTTCTCTGGGAAAGTTGCTGGTCAGCACACTGAGGCTCACAGTGATTCTTCTTTTGTCTCGCTCAGACTGCTTGGGTTTCATAAATAAGACTGCTTCTGTTCTATTGAAGGAGAGATGTGTGTGTCATTGCTTTAAGAATAAGCAGAGCCGGGCTTGTTAAAGTGGTGCTCTGTGTATTACTTTGTGTGATAAGATATTCTTCTGTTTTTCACTTTTTATTCTGGGATGGACGGAGGCTAAAAGGGTGGGGAGGAGACAGGAGCTGAGCATTTCAGAAGGCCTCGAAGGATCCTGCTTCTTGTTCTCGATGTGGAGTTCCTGAGGAGCAGACAGGTTACCTGCTATTTAACTTTTGCTTTGCAGCTTATTTTGACTACAAGGATGAGTCAGGATTTCCAAAGCCTCCATCTTACAACGTGGCCACAACACTGCCTAGCTACGATGAGGCAGAGAGAACCAAGGCTGAAGCCACAATTCCCTTGGTTCCTGGAAGAGTGAGTACACTTGGCTGCCTCTGTGTCCTTCATGTCTCCTGTGTAGGGTTTCTCTTTTCAGTCTTGCTCACCAAGTGTCCTGCCTTTTGTTTTTCAGCCTTTAGGGCAGTGGTATTATACACTCGCAAGAGTTCTGAGGTGTGAGGTTTTAAATGTTCCTCTGGGCAGCTATGAAGTAATGCTATCCAGATGAGTTTGGCAAGCTGACAGAGGCAGTGCACCGCATCTCTGTGTACTGTTGTTTTTGTTTTTGTTTTTTTTAAAGAGATTTAGAATTAATTATTCAGCCATCTCATGTATCTACTCTCGATTCTCCTGCTGCTTACTTGACTTTTCCAGAGGACGGTGTAGCCGATGCAAGGATGAGAAAACTGTTCCCTCTGTCAGAATACTTTCGTTTTCATTTTTAAATTCCCTTTGCCAGCACAACCTCTTGTTCAGCCTGGTCTCCCCCTCCCAGTACCATTAAATGCCCACGGTTCCTTATACTTCTCTATAGAAGCCAAATTACTTGTTCAGATGAAAAGTGTAATTTTTCTGATGAGTAGGGGAATTCTTTTAGTGAGAGCAAGAATGCATCCATCTTAAAATAAAGAAATAAAAAATGCTGCTAAGGATTTAATTGGCTTTCCTTGGGATTTTTTTCTGCTTGCATTTGTAGCCTTCTGAGACTTAGGAATATTTCCCCATAAAGGAGCTTTCTTTGAGTGTAATTCTGTATCCCTGTATTGCACGCTGCTTCCTGAGGGCTGTGTGCTTTGCTGACCCCGTTCTGAAGCAGCAGGTGCAGATGTGGGTTTGCTCTGTGGACTGGGCTGACTCAAATGCACTTGTTATCTTTGCCTCGGGTTTGCAGGAGGAGGACTTTGTGACACGGGATGACTTTGACGACAGCGACCAGCTGAGGATAGGAAATGATGGCATTTTCATGCTAACTTTCTTCAGTAAGTACATGGTGCAACCAACTTTTGTCAGTCAGCAACCCAAAATAGCTAAAGTTATTTTCACACTTAGGTTTATGAGGCACCAAAAAAAACCCCACCAAAACCCAGTGTGTGCCAATTTTAAGGTTTTTATGCTATTTCTTTTCCCTTCTTGGAATATAGAGAGGACTTGATCTGCTGCTTTTTTCTTCCTTTCTTAGTGGCATTCCTCTTCAACTGGATTGGATTTTTCTTGTCTTTCTGTCTGACTACTTCAGCTGCAGGACGGTATGGGGCTATTTCTGGATTTGGTTTGTCTCTTATCAAGTGGATCCTTATTGTCAGGGTAAGTTGTGTAGTGCAGAAGAACTGGTACTGTTTTTCTTCTCATGGCTCATGTTTGTTTTACTTAAACAAATGCTATTTGTGGCAAATCTAGTTTTTTTTGTTTTTGTTTTTGTTTTTTTTTATGCTGAATTGGATTTTGAGCTTCATGCTCACTGAGGACAGAGCCTTACTGTCATTCTGTCCTGTTTATGTGTTCGTATGATGGGATTATTATTGTAATAAGGGAGATTTAAAAAATTGCACACTCAAGGACATCTCTCAGGCAGCAGCACTCTGCTGGATCAGAATGTATTTGTGTGCTGAGCAGTAACCACGGTTTGATCTGCATAGAATAGTTATCCGGACAAAGCAAGCCCTACAGTTGGTTTGGTGATGTCTCACTTGTACGATGTTCCTTAGGTGTTACTTTGAAAATGTAATGTTCTCTGTAATGTGTGAGATTACTGTGAGCATAACCGATGAGAAGAGAGGAACGGGGATTTGGAAATGAGGACGGGTGAGGTTTGTTTTCTTGCTGGAGGAAGCGGCAGTGGCACAGCCACACGGCTGGAGCAGCTCGCTGGTGCCCTCTGGTGTGACATGCATGTGGCACAGGCAGCAGATGATGAGCGCACTTTTCTGCTTTATTTTCCTTAGGAGAGACTGGGTATGCAGGCAGCTTGGAAGTATATTTAGGTACAGACACTGTCGTGTGCTCTAACTTGTTTTTTTTGTTTTTTTTTTCTTCTTTTCCCAGTTCTCCACCTACTTTCCTGGTTACTTTGATGGTCAGTATTGGCTTTGGTGGGTGTTCCTTGTTCTAGGTAAGTGTTTGTTCTGGGGGGAGGAAGGCATGCATACTTAGAACTCTGTGAAGTGCAGTAAGGGCTTTTGTAAGCATAGCAGCACTGGCTACTGAAATATGTATGTGTAGATGTAAAACTGAAATGTAACCCTCAAATTACTCTTCCTGCACGCATTCTGGGTGTTAGAGGTGCACATGAGCACTGTCTTTTTGTTGTAATTCTGAGTTAGTAATGTTCCATTTTTTCCAGAAGGAAAAAAAGTAGAGAAAAATGTTTGTATTTATGGTAACTGATGTTGTATCTGTTGTTACATCTTACATGGAAGAGTGAGTTCTGATCTTTCCTTATTTTTTTTTTCCTCCACTGGAAGTGACTAGATCTAATCTAAACACCAATCCTAATTTTGAGTGAAAGGTTTTGTGTTGGGCTAAGGAAAGTTTTGATTTTGAGACTGCACAGTATTGGAAGATGAGGCATCAACTGATACAAGAAAAGTTCTTGTATTCAGACAGCTGTTGTGCATCCCAGCAACTCAGGTGGCTCTGTACTATTAGCTGTGTCTTGATCTGCTCCTTCTCTAATTGCAGAAGCAAAACGTTTATTAACTTCACAACTGTGTTTCTTCCATCCAGGTTTTCTGCTGTTTCTCAGAGGATTTATTAATTATGCAAAGGTCAGGAAGATGCCTGATACTTTTTCCACTCTCCCCAGAACCAGAGTTCTCTTTATTTACTAAAGGTAAACTTTCGGCTTCCATGAGTTTGTTCTGTTTCATTTTTAACTGGATGCAGTGACTCTGTATCAGTATTCTCAGAATGCAAGGCAGCAGAGAACAGTTGTTTGTTGGTATCCCACACAGCTCCTGCCTCTATGGAGGGACAGCATCCAGGCTGCCTTGGTGGGGGGCAGAGGAATATTTGACGTTTCTTCCTGAGTTTTTCCATTGAAGAATCTTGAATTAATTAGCTCTGAATTGCATAAACAGAATCTCTGTTCGTTGGCCGTGAACTGTTTGACAGGCGTGTCTTTCTGAATGAGTAACGTGCCTGAGACACACGGAGTGCTCTAAACATGAGCAAAGGTCACAAAGTGTGGTTAGAAAACAGTGCCAGCCTGCCTTGTGTACCAAGAAGAACAACGTGTCTGAATTTTGTCTGCTCTTGGTGTTTTCTGCCAAGTTCATGAAGAAATTCAATTCTTGCACATCACTTCTCTTTGAAAATCACTCCTGCATACCTGAGCAGCTCTCCTACCTGAGCGATTTCCCAAAACCTGAATGCCTGAAGGCCTTTTCTGTAAGGCTGAACTTTTTGCTCCCTTCCTGATGGGACTTTAAAGAAAGGTTTAAGTAGTTGAACCCTTATAGCATAATTTCCTGCTTAACAGCAGATAATGGCCGTGCATTAACTGTCCCTCCCTGAGGGGAAGGAAATGCTGGAGTAGGTTGCTTCCCAGATGGTGGGTGCAACGTGATGCTCCCTTTAGAAATACTGTAATAGCACTGTATTTCCCCAAGACAGGGTTGAAGCAGTTGCAGCTGGGGCAGTGGTATAAAGAGGCCAAACAAACCCCGGCTTCAAATTGGGGTCATTTCATTGGTCAGAATCTGAAACCAAGGCTTGATTTTTCCAAGTGCACTTCCCTTTTATTAGAAGCTGTAAATTGCTTAAGGCTCTGCTTAATTTGTGTTCTGCAGCAGGAACGTGCCACGTGGAGCCAGCACTGTGCAGTGCTTTGCAGCTTTGTCTAGTGATGATAGTGTGTAAAAATAGTTGCTCAGCCGAGTTATTTGTGTTCCTGTTCTGCTTAACAAAGCTGCTGGTTTGCAGTGGACTTCTCTGCTGACCTCCAGCATTTATAATATCCTCTGAAATTCCTGCTGAGTCACAGAAGGATCACTTCCCTTGCTCGTGTGCTCAGGCAGGGCCAGCATTTAAGCATCAGCTGTGTCAGCTGTAGTTTGTTCTCATGGAATACTTTTTATTTGACTTCTTCATTTACTGTAGGAACCACGTGGCTTTTTGTTCCAGGGACCTCTCCTGTGTTTTTGTGTTTTTTTTTTTTTTTTTTTTATACTGTGTGATCAGGAATTTGAAATAATGATTTTGGAGCCCTTTCTTAACTCCTTGCTTGGAAGGATGGAGGGGGGTGGTGTTTTTTAATTTATTTCTCTGTGGACACCTGAGAGCTCCCACAGAGCATTGTTCTGGGTATGCTGAGGTGAATGTGCCTCACCTTCTGAAAACTGCAGCTCGAACACTTTCACTGGAGATCTTTAACCCAAACTTCTTATAAAGGAAACCACAGATCTGGGTTTTCATTGTCTGGTTGTTCCCAAGGTTGGCTTTGTGCTGCAGGGCACGATGAACATCATTCTCATTGTGGAGTCATGATGCTGTGTACTGAGGTCCCTTATAAGCCTCGATATCCTGCACTCTTTGTGAGCCACATCCTTCTGTCATCCAAAATAGCAATCTAACTATAGGTTCAGTATTCAATGTCCTTCTCCAACAGATGTTTTCTGGCATATGTCTTCCTGCGTGAGTGAATTCTCCCTCAAGAAGTTACAGGACACCTGCAGGAAATGAATCAAGACTGAAACAGAAGAAAAAATAATCACCTGCTTTAAAAGAAATAAAGTACTGTTGAAAAAAAAAAAAAAGAGAAGCATTTATTTCTATTTGTTTCTAGGTGTAAAATTTTAATAACTAATTAATGCGGAATTCTGTAATCCTTAAATCGTTAGTGGCTAATGTTTGCAAAAGCTGTTGCAGTCGAGTCTGTGATGTGCTAATGAAGCCTTATCTAGTATCTGTAGTCCTTCGGTAGCATGAGCTGTGCCCCGTAGCCAGCAGGGGACAGGCTTGCTTTGCTTCGTTCTGCATCCGGGCGGGTTGGGGCTCTGGGGGTCATTGGGAGAGAGTGTTATTGCGAAGGTGGCACAAGTATTAATTTTTTTACTAGCCTCTGATACTCTCAGTGTCGTCCTATACTTTCCTACTGCCTACTTTTTGGACTAAATAGGAGTTTTCACAGTACACGTTGGTAGTGTAAAGATGGAAGGTCACGTTGCGACTTTGTATAAAAATATCTTGCTAAATAAAGGCCTTTTTTTTTTTTTTTTCCTTTGGCTCGGGACTTTTGAGACGGTTCTGAACATCCCTGTAACATCCCTGTAATTCCTGCATTCATAGTCTGTGTTGCAGAGACCCTGATGCGTTATCCATGTAGATTTAATGTCCACTTTTGTGCTTTCTGCCGAGTGGGAATCCACTCCGGAGTTTTACTATGTTAAAACTGTAAATATAGCAGAACATTAATAAATGTCACTTCTGTAGCAATGTTTGCTGTAGATCAGTGTTTAATTTAGTTTCAGTGCTCGATTGCCTCTGGTCCTTGGTTCCCCGTTGCAGGCTCTCTGCAGGAGCGTGGTGGTGGCCGCACGGAGGCTGTGAGGATGCGGGTGTGACTCCTGCCCCACTCCAGGTCCCTTTCTTCCTCTTTACACCCAGCTTTTCCACACCCAGGACAGTTTCCAGCATCAGGCTCTGTCAGTTCAGGGCATGGGGGCTCCGTGGGCTGTGGCAGCAGTGGGTTTTTCTCAGTCTCACATCAGCTGCTTTTCGTAGTTCTGTTTCAGGGCTCAGCTTCACAGACACGCGTTCCCGCAGCCGGGCTGTGGGGTGGATGAAGATGGATGGGGGTTAATGGTGACTTCCTTTCTAAACAAGTGCACGCAGAGGGAATTACTGAGTTCATCCTGAGGCACAAAATCCGGAGCACTGAGAAACCCTGCATTGCATTTGCCCAAACTTGGTAGATCAGCCTTGTGTTTACTCTCTTGGCATGTGGGCCTTATTTGGTCTTGTGCATTCGGAGAACTGGAATATTTGGCATTCCTGCTTCCCTTCATTTGGTGGCCTGGAGCTGCAGGCACCTCAAGCTCAGCTGTTCTGCTCAAACATTTGCAGCCATTCTTCTCAAGGGCCGTGGGCAGGGAGGGATGCCCTGTGGGAGGAGGTGGGTGGCAGGGTTTGGGAAGCCCACGTCTGCATTCCGTGTGAGCTGACATAGAGCTGCCTCGGCTCAGAATCGTTTGAGCCCCTCGTTCCACACTTAAAACGCTCTCTCGGTCTTGCCCTCGCATTTCCATTGGGAAAGTCTTGACATCTCTGCTCCTTTGCACGTCCAGGCTTGGGCTGCTGGGCTGGGCTGCCCCCTCCCTGCCCACTGCTGGCAGTGGTCCTGCACAGCCCGCTCTGCCTGCGGAGGAGTGCGGCGGTGCTGGGCCTGCCCGTGGCTGTGGCCCTCTTACATCAGCACGTGTTATGCAGAACAGTTTGGCGGCGTTACAGACTGCTCTGTTTGGCCCAAATTCCAGAATCATTTCTGCAACTTTTTTCTATTGCTGTCATCTGTGAGCGGTCGGAGATCGTTCCGCCGAGCTGAGCTGCAGGGCTGCGTGCAGGAGCGGCTTCTGTGCGTCCTTCCTCACAAGAAAAAGGCTGTGGTGTTTCAGCCATGTAAAGCTGATGACTGACTCATGGTTGGTGGCTTCTTCAGCAGCAATGAGTTGTGCTGGAGGGCATTGGGACAGGGCGGTGGGGGGGTCACCGTCCTGGGGGGCATTCGGGGTGGGGGGATGTGGTCAGTGGACGCTGTGGGGCTCTTTTCCAGCCTTAATGGATGAAGTTTTGGCAGGACCTACTGCTGTTTTCGTTATGTCACTTTTAAAACATGGTATAGGTTTAACTGGGAGGAAACACAAACAAATGTGTTGCAAAAAATACATACAATAAACCCTGACTGGTAGCAGTTGGATTAAGGAGTGCTTTTAGAAACTCCTCGAGCGCAGAGTGCCTGCAGGGCCGTGCTGAGGCTGCTGCTGCCCATCGTGGAGCAGCTGCAGGCCGAGGACCCGAGAGCTCTGGGCTGACTCTTTTGGGGAGGGGTTGAATGGAATTGCTCAATGCTGAGTAAGAAACCAATGCTTCCGAAGAGCTCTTCACCCCTTGGCATTCCGTTTGCCTGCATTCCAGCCCTGCACACACTGTGCCCCTGCTCTGTGCGGGGAAGGGGCTGCAGCAGAGCCAAGGGCGGGTGGGAAGGAAGCCCATCTCCAGCCCGGTTTGTGTTTGTTTGTGTTGTTGCTTTAACCAAAGTGATTGGAGTGCAGTAATTAAAGGCTCAGTGGCTCTAATTGGAATAGGTTTAAACTCGAGGTCAAAATCCCTTCTGGCACTTCCTTTGCCTAATAACCATCAACAGAAATCAAACAAATCCAACTGGCTCCAGCCACTAATCTGCAACAAGCAAAGGTCGCGGCGGCGATAAGGGAGCGGGGCGGCCGCGGGCAGTGCTGCTCACAAACACGTGCGGAGCCGTGCCGGGCTGGGCACCAGGTGCTGCTGAGCTACCCCAGGGCACGGGCTGACACTGAGCGGCAGCGGGGACGCGTGGGGCAGCGCGGATGGGCACCGTGTGCCAGAGCAGCATCGGTGCAGTGTGGGGCATGGGTGCTCAGCACAGTTCCAGCTTCCTCGGCACAGATGGAGGAGTTGAGGCCGTGGGTTGGAGGAAGACACTGCACACGAGCGTTGGACTTTGGGGCCGTGCGGGGCTCGCCCCGGCCCACCCACGGCTGAGCTTCCTGCCCGCGGCCGGGGGTCACTGCCCTGCCAGGTCGCTGCTGTAACTGCGCTCCTAATTAGGGCCTCATCGGGGCCTTTAAAGTGGTCTGTGATGGGGGGAAAGAAAAGAGAAAAAAGGAAAGGGGTTGCAGATGTGCGGGCAGATGGGGTTCAGTGTAGCATCCTCCCCCCCCGGGATGTGTGGTTAGGTACGAGTGGCACACGGGGCTGTCCCTCCGTGCTGGTGGCTCTGCCCAGCCTCGCTGGGTCGCTTCCAGTCGCTTCTGCCTATGGCTTGTATTTAGTGATCAGGGCTCTTTGCTGCTGCTTCCTCTCTGCCAGCCCTTGCATGCATTGCACAGAAGGCAGCTTGTCTTGTAATGCTGCACTGAGCTCCAGCTGCTGCTCGGAGGGGTCTCCTGTGTGCACCACACCCGCTGCACCCAGCCCTGCTCTTGGCCCTCAGGCAGTGCCCATCTCAGGCACCAAATCTGCAGTTTGATGGACCCCAAGTGGCTCTGAACCATCCAGAGCAAACCACTGCGTGCAGGTGGGGGACAGGGAGGCAGCAAGCAGGGCAACATCTGCCTCCTTCAGCCTCACCTTGGTGCCAGTTCTCTAGGAGGGCTTTCACCAGACCACGCAGAACGATTAGCCCGAGCATCTCCAGCTGGAAGCAGGGAGGAGGAGGAAGTACTTTATGGGCCCACATTTCCTGGAGCTGCTGCAAATGGCTCCGCACACACTCAGTGCAGCAGCAGGGCAGGGGACAGTCCGGGGCAGGGACAGCTCTGCCCATCCCCTGCCCATCCCAGCACCCTGAGGAGTGGCTCACATACTGCCAAGGGTCTGTGTGGGTGCCCTCCTGCTGGGCACGGCTCCCACCCCTCTCACAAAACCCATCTGATGGCTCTGCAGATGCCACGGAGAGCTGCCATCAGGAGCAGCTTTTTGGAGAGGCACTGCTTCGGTTAAGCAAGGGCTCTGTTTACATCCCTGCTAATTGAAGTAAATTGCTTTCTGCAATCAAATCGGGAAGTTCCCCTTCCGATTATGATGTGAGCTGTGCTTTAGTTTGTGAATTCCAGTATTTAGTCTGCCTTAAGTGTTCTCCCCCTAATTAATGCCATGTATCCAGCCGGCTGCTGAGCCTGCGGGGCTGTTGTCTGAATGGCCCTGAGCCCTTGGAGCCCCCACAGGAGGGGACTTCTTGTCCCCCTCTGCGTCCCCCACGTGCCGTGGTGCATTGCCCAGGCTGCACTGGGTCGTGCAGAGCTTGGCTGGCTTCCCCTGTGCTGGGTGCTCCCAGGGGACTGCGGGCTCTGCCTTTGGCAGTAAGAGATTTTAATCTGGTCCGGCAGAAAATCACTATTTCCGATCAGAAATGAAGACCATGGAGCAGGCATGAGTCGCTGCTGCGTGCTGCAGTTGCAGTCACTCCTCTCATTAATCTTATGGCCTATTTTCATGGCTATACACTGAACGGGGGGAGAACTGCTGACCCCCGTCTGCTGTTTGCACTCTGCACACTCACTGCTATTCCTATCTTTCTTTCTTTCTTTTTTTCTTTCCATTCTATAGAGTGTCCCAATGTTCTCAGCAGTGTTTTGCAATCGCCATGTTGAAAAATAAGGCCTTATCTGCAAGCAAACACGCACCACTTTGATTTCACCGGTGTAAGCCCATTTCAGATTAATACTCTTTTATTTCAGCCAAGCCAAAATTGATTTTGAATTGACGCAGGAAAAGGAAAGAAACCATCTTGAACCAAAATGGGAAGAAGACAGAGAGGACCCACAGTGGTGTGGGGCCAGCCCTGTCCGGGCAGCTGCAGCTCTGTCCTGTGGTGGTGTGACCAAAACAGGACGGCTCCTGCTTCTCGGGGACGCGTGGGAATCCGAAACATCTGCTGAGTTTGGTTGTGCTTGCGTTGCCTTCCCTCGTGCCTTTGTTCATCCCTTCCAATTACTGCTTCTGAGTATAAACTTAAAACAGAAACGGAGCTGAGTTTGCGGGGAACATATGGACAAATGGAAAATAAACAGCGCGAGGGATTCCTGCCTAATGAGCTCTTGAATGATAAGATACCACCAAACAAAGTGAAAGAAGAAAGCAGAAGTCGAAGCTGCAGGTCTGTCATGCCTTGAGAAGGGAACATTGTGGACAACACCCAGCAGTGCATTGGGGCTGCACTGTATCTCAAGCTGTGCTCAGGTGCTGAGCACTGTTGCTCATTGCCTGCACTGGAGTAGTGCTGCAGGGCTGGCAGGGGTCGTGCAGGGCTTACATCTCCAATCAGGCCGTGCAAGTGCCACCAAGTCTGCTCCTGGGCTTCCAGAGCCTCATGGCAGAACTTTGCCTGGGATGGCACAGATGGGACCTGGAGGTGGTGACAGCACCACCATGGAATTACAACTTCCACTGGAATTACAGGATGAAATCAGCAGGTTTGTGTCTGCAGGAAAACGGTTGGAGGTCTTTTCCATACAGACACCCAGGGCTCTTTGACAGACAAAATTATTGAGGTCTTCCTGGCCATGGCTGCTGGTGGTTCCCCTTTGCCCCTCAATAGCCATGACACGAAGTACCCTGAGCAACAAGAACCCAGCTGCTCCTCCCCATGTTCAAGGTTCCCGTCTCTCCTTTTCCTGGCAGAAGAATGCTTGTTTCCTCCCCCTGGAGGGGATTACCACGCTACTGGCTTTGCTGTTGGGCTGTGGTGGGGCTGCTCTTGTGTTACCTTTTGTTTTAGGGTTGCTGTTTACCTGACAGCACTGCTGTGCTCCTTTCCTGCAATGAAGGAATATGGTGTAAGTGTACCTATCACTTTCTGCTCTCTGCTCAAATTGCTGCTTAAGCATTAAACCACACCAGCCAGCACAGGGCAGCAGATTTGGGTCCAACTTGGAAGCAATTAGTTAAAAATCAAAGAGGCAAGCACATTGTTTGTCCCCACTTTATGCTTTTTTCCAGGGGAAATTGGGATTCTTTAATTGACTCAGTTGGAGAGAAAAAAAAGAAACAACAAAACCAACAGATCAAACAGCCAGCGAGCTGGAACAACAAAGGAATGTCCTGGTATTTCTTTCTCCAAGTTTAGAAGTGGAAGTTGGGGCAGCCTTGGGATTTGTGGAAATTCCTTCATGCATTGTTATGGGGCTGAGGAAGTGGTTCCGCACAGCTGCTGGGCTGGGTGCTGTGGGATCAGACGTTGTCTGGGTGCTGTGGGATCAGATGTGGGCTGGATGCTGTGGGATCAGACGTTGTCTGGGTGCTGTGGGATCAGTTGTGGGGTGGGTGCTGTGGGATCAGGCATGGGCTGGGTGCTGTGGGATCAGACATAGGATGGGTGCTGTGGGATCAGACATAGGATGGGTGCTGTGGGATGAGACATGGGCTGGGTGCTGTGGGAGCTCCCCCCACTCTGCCAGCAGCACGATGCTGCATCCTGCACCCACTGTCCGAGTGCGGTGTTGCGGGGAGCCCTGTCCTGCCAGGCTGGCGTGGTGGCACAGAGCCTAGGAAAACACAGGGAAACATTCTTCCCTTTCTGCTGGTATTGCTTTCTCACAGCTGCTTGGCACAATCAAGAGCTGGAGTCGGGTGTTCTCAGTGTGCTATCAGCTTCTAGAACTGTTCCCATTTCCACTTAATGTGGCCCTGGGGCATAGGTCACACTTCTGAGCCTTTACTGCCTGTTCTCAATATCCGTGCGGTCACCGGTACCTAAAAGCCAACAAGTCCCTCAGGTAGACATCTGATCCATTGCAGGAGGGAGAGAAGAGGGATCCTGGTTTAAAACACGTGTTGCAATAGAGGGCTGTTGTTGTCTTTTTATTTTTTGGCAAGCTGGGCCAGAGCTGAGCGGGGCTGGGAGCAGGAAATGGAGCAGGGATGGGGCTGCCATGTGCTGCCTGGGGGCCATTTCCTCCCCCCCCCCCCCAGAGTCACTGCTGCACAGAGGTGCCTGAGTGCTGTGATATCCAGTGACATTGTGATGTGATGCAGTGCTCGGGGCAGTGCCTGTCCCGCACATCCCGCTCAACCTGGGAGGATGGCAGCTCTGCCAGGAGGATGGGCAGCACGGATCTGTGCAGAGGTGGGGTGTGGTGCTCAGCTCCCCAGCACCCAGCACAGAGAGGTTAAAAAAAAAGACATTTGAGAAAGAAAATCCTCATTTGCTGAAGGGAGAAAGGGAGGGGAAGGGAGGGACCTTCTTTGTTAACAGCAAAGAACGGGCTTCTACAAAGTCCTTGTGTCCAGAGCACTTCAGCTTCTCCTGGCGTTTCCCATCCGTTCATGGTTGAGCCCCCTGTGTTGGATGCTGTGCAGGAATGCAGTGCGATCCCATCACTGGGGTGTGCTCCCTGCTCACACACACTGCAGCCTTTGCTCCTCAGATTTGATTTCCTACTTTTGAAAGACAAAAAAGAAAGAAAGAAAAGGCAAAAAAAAAAAAAAAATAAAAAGGTTGGATTGTGCAGGGGCTGCCCCCGGCCCTGCAATGGGAGGGAAATAGCACCTCGGCTGTTTGCAGGGAGAGGATGGGCTGCAGTGCATTCCCACAATTTCTGAGACGGGACAGGAAGGCCTCAGTGACTCATAAACACCAACAGATTTTGTGTACGAGCTTCTCTTTGTTGTTTGTTATCCTTAATTTCATGGTTTTCCTTCTTTTGAGCGTGTTTGTGTATTTTAGACGATGCCATCATTTTGTCCGGACACTTTGTGTGTGGTTCCCACACAGGAGCAGTGCTGTGTGCCTTACGGCCGTGCTCAGAAAAGTAAAAAGGGCCATCAATGGGGCACATTCAGGGCTGCAGGCAGGGCTGCAGCCCGACCTGGGGCAGCAGCATGAGGAGGAGGAGGAGGAGGAGGACAGCGGCTGCTCTTCCTCATCCCCGCAGCCATCCCTGCGCTGAGTTGGAGGCTTTCAGCCCCGGGAAGCTGATGTGCTGTAAGGCCCAGAGGAGCCCCTTTCATTTCATTTCAGTGAGATATTATTCAGTGAAGCAGCACAGCTCTCAGCTCCTTGCTTGTGTTGCCAGTCGGGCGCACGGAGGAGCGGCACACAGTTGCATCTCTGAGCGAGGGGGGATCTGAAAGAGCTTTTCATGCTCTTCTCTGGACGTGGGGACAATAATGGAGCAGCTGTTTAAATACGCTGGAAATTTCGGAAACACACAGGCAAGCACTAAACTTTCCCAAGGTGGTTGAGTAATCTTGTTTGCTTTAGCATTTTAGTCCCCCAATTACCCAAGTGAAGGATATTGCCTCTTTAAACAGAGTTCAAAAAGCCCAAGAATTTTTTATAAATAGCTCACATCCTCTTGATAACAACCGGGCTGCTATTTATTGCCCACTTCCCCTCAGACAGACAGGTCGGAATATTTAAAACCACACTTCCCATGAAATCCAGAGGAACTTGGTTTTTCAGGTTCCTACAATTGTTTGTCATTCTGGGTTTCCTTTGCAGTTTACAGCGTTTAAGCTGGGCTAACCCTTGAAAGGAGCTGGCCAAGGGGCTGCTAAGATATATCGCTGCCACTCTGGAGTCCTCGCATGCATTTTTCCCTTACTTTTTTGGAGACAAAAGAAAAGCCCATCACTTCCAGCACCATGGGCTCTCTCCAACCCATCTGATGAGTGCTTTCTGTCCATATTTTGCATCCCCAACTCATGCACTCCCAGAAGCCACGCGGCCAAAGCCCTCTCAACAAGAGGGCACGTAGATGTACTGCTCATGTTGGTGCCTCTCCAAGGGAATACCTCTGCTCCCAAGCTGGGGTCTGTCCATGGCTTCCAGGGGACTGGGATGGAATGGAACGGGATGGAATAGAAGAATTGGGTTGGACGACCTGTCCAAAAACCATCTACTCCAACTGCCTGGCTGCTCCGGGATGAACCAGAAGTTAAAGGATGGTGCTGAGTACCTGCATGGAAAAGCTACCAGCACCCACTGGAATGGGCACAAGTCCTTCTCCAGGCCTCAGTCATTCAGAAGTGCACCTGGGCTCTTCCTGGAGCGGAGACAAGACATCCATGTGAGGCAAGAAGGAGCTGGCCATTGCCTCCATGGAGAGGAGCACTGGGATCTGGCTCACACCAGTGCTGTAACCAGTGCACGGGGATGCGGTGCGGAGCGTCCCAGTTTCATGCTCCAAGAATATAATGTTTCTGATTAGGAAAATCCAGTTACATAACATCGTAACATAATCACAGACATACCTAGAGTGAGCAGGACACGATTTTATGATTTATTCATAAAGATTTATCCATGCATAACTTTCTCTCTATTCCCTGTTCCCTTCGGAAGGCGGTGTGTGTGTGGTGGGGGACTCCTCATGGTGGGGTGCTGCCCCTGGCTTCGTGCCCTTCACAGAACACATATGAGAAGAAGACTGCCACAAATAGATGTGGCTGCTGTTCCTTGGACTGCTGGTTGGTTGTTTATGTGCACCCAACCAAAGCACAGACCCCCAGGTCCTCCTCTTTGCACCATGTCCCGACCCGAGCAGTCACCCTTTGTTCCCCAGGGGTCCCTGGGCTCTGCTTGCAGCACGGCTGCTGCTGCTCTGGGTGCTGCTGGCATCAGGAAGCAAAAGCAAACACAAAATCAATCTATCTCCATCTCAACCATTTGTTTGCTGCTCGCAGATGGCCGAACCTCGGCCGTGTGTGACATCCACCACTGTCTGAATCCTGCCTCAACACAGCTGGGTTTTGTTTCATGCTAAGGGCAGACCAACCAAACCTTCCGCTGCCATCTCATTTCCACTGAGCAGAGTGGAGGTGCTCATTAAGGGGATCTCTCTCGTTTGCATGGATGTGCACCGTGTACCTGCTGGTGTGTATGCTCACAGTGACACAGTCCTTGTGTAAGTGCAAAGGAACAAAAATCCCCACAGTGGAGGGATGCTGGATGCTCTCGCTGTCCCACCCTCCCCCTCTGGAGGCATTCCAAGCTGTCACACGTCATCAGGTTTCGTTTAACCCTTGGAAAAAATCTCGAAGAGTTTATTTAATATGTATTCAAACTATTTTTTTTTTACAGGAAATTTCAGAATCAGCTTCTAATTGCAATCCATGAGTTTGAGTCCATCCCCTCTGAGGCAGGGCATTGCAGAATGGGGTTTGGGTGCTTTGATTCAGCAGGAATTCCCTTCCTGGCCCAAGCTGCAGGAGCTGGGGCTGCTGCTGGGGCTGCACGGCCCGTCGTCCTCAGCCCCAGATCCCTACAGCAGTTATTGAAAACAGCAGCAGCCTTAATGTGAGGAAAGGGGATGATTTTGACGGAGAAGTTATTACTTTAACATCTCCTGTCAGATCAACAAGGCTGGGCTGGTGTGCTTCCAGCAGAGAGACGTGAGCACCGAGCTGATTTGTAAAGCTTTATGTGCAAGACATCAGGCGGTGCTGCCAAGCTCGACTTTAAATTTATACATCCTGGCTAAGTCTGCTTTAAATAAAAACAACGTAAACTCAGCATCTTTTCCCCATTGCAGACTTTTTGGCTCCGGTGTCAGGACCTGTGCAGCGCAGCAGTGGTCTCTGTGTTATTTTTCAGTGGTGCTTTGGGCCGGGTGCAGTGCTGCTGGGGAGGACACGGACCGCAGCGCTTTGGCTGTGAGTCACAGCTGAGCTGCAGAGCTCATGCAAATAAACACGGGAATGGGTACAAACAGAGCGGGCCCTTATTTTTAGCAGCTGGGGACTGGGCATGGGCCGGGTCGGGTGAGCTGGCACTGGGCAATGTGCTGCACGGAGCGGGAGCCCGTTCTGCTGCAGCTCCCGCTGGAACTTCAGTCCATGTTGGGTCTCTACCCACGGAAATGTCAGTGTCCCAGGGTTGGTGGGGCGAAGCTGTCTGCTTGGGGCTCTCTGCAGATGGGATGGGAAGAGCCGGGGTGTTCTGGAAGGTGATGGGGAGCAGAGGCTTCATGCAGATGTTTGGGATTTCCCTGCAGCAGCCCCAGCCTCTGTGCTGACGGGGATATATGTAGGCTGCACCACTGTCCTCTCCTGCGTGCTGTGACATTTCTCTCGTGCTGTACATACTGACCAGCACTGGACCAGTTAGGGAAAGAAAGCCAACAGCCCTTAGCTCAGTTGGTCACAACTGCTGCATTTTGGTGCTTCTGCTCTGGCAGCCTCAGGAGGTCTCTGGGCTGAGCATGGCCGAGGCTGTGCCAGACGAGGTGCCAGAGATCCACGGAGCAGCACATCCACTGCTCCCATCCTGCAGCCACGGGCGCTGGGATGCTGGCACCTGCCTGAGGCTGGACAGTGCTTTTTACTGTGTTGGATGGGGGCAGCGGCAGCGCTGAGCTCTCTGGGCTTTCCCCTGAGCCTGTCCCCATCCCACTGCGGAGTGCACAGCCTGGAAATGAGAACACAGCAGTGAGGAATGGGGCTGAAGGGCTGGGGGGGCTTTGTGGGATCGGCACTGCTAACTTGGCTTTTAATCTCCAGCCAGACATTCAAGTGAAGGGTTGAGCTGCAGCATGTGTTGGGAGGGAAGGAGAGAACTGCTCCTGCGAGGGGCAGAGCTGGGAGCTGCTCTGCTCGGGCACTGCGATGGATGGGTGTGGGACTGAGCCCCCAGGCTGACATTGGGGGCTGCTGTCCATCTGTATTCTTAGGATAATTGCTACAAACATTCTTCAGGACTTTTCATATACACAAACCACAACAGCCACCGATATATTTAACAATATATATTTATATATATATAATTTCTAGATCAGTACATTCATCAGTACTTGTTTTTTCTTCACAAACAGAAGAACTCTTACAATAGTAGACTTTCTAAAATAAATACTATTAAAATAGAGCTTCAAAATAAATATTCTATACAAAGAAAACAAAAAACCAAACCTTCTGTGGTGACTTCTCAGGGTGCACGCGTGGCTAACGGGGCGGGGGGGGCCTCACTCAGCACGGGGATGGGAGGGGTGGGGGGACCTGGTGGCTCCTGGCACCGGTGGCACGAGACCCAAGTACCGTCAGAGGAAAAGGGGAACGGAGGCATTGGGATGGGGAAACCGGGACCTCACTGCCTCAGAGCTGCCCCGAGCTGCGGAGCTGGAGGGGTCCTCAGGGGGAGGGAGCACTGCTACATCGACCACTGCTCTAACACAGCCACAAACACGTTACAGTCTTCCAGCAAGTGGTGGGCTTACATCACAGCGGGCTTTATATATTAAAAGAAACCAACAGAGAAATAGTTTACAGCTATGTACAGTGAAGGTAGAAGGAAGCCTCGTCACACTGGGGAACGGGGCGGGCACGTGCACGGGGTCGGCACAGTGGTGACCACTCCACGTTGCATTTGCTGGCAGAAACCATGCAGCTACTGATGGGATTTGCTATTGCAGATTTTCAGTACAGACCCCTCAGGAACAGCCAAGGACAGAGGGTCAAAAAGGGGAGATGTGTAGGTAGAGGCCATCTGGCTACTGCTTATCCTCCCATAGCAGCTGCCCCTCCTGCTGCATTTTCAGGCCCGATTGTATCTGAGGGAAATTATTTCTATGATTAAATACACATACTTTATACATTCAACCGACAGTTCAGCTAGTCAGGGGCTGGTTTGCCTTTTACCTTTTCCCCTCTCATTTGTGCAAGATAATTCACACAGCCCCACCTGCTTCCTTCTTTCTGGTGTCCCTATATGTTCAACACACGGATAAACCGTAGGAATTGGCATCTGGTAACAGATGTGCCCCTGTTCCTACAATCCATCATATACAAGCTAGCAAATATTATAAATACAAAAACTTTCCTTTTAATTCACCACTCATTAAATATCCACAATTAAACTTCACCAAACCTCAAGTCATCCAAGGTAAACGGGCTCCTAACACAAAAGACACCAGACCTCCCACCAGCACGCTCCTGCCAACCCCTACGCAGCCACTGCTGGGCAGCCCAGCAAACGGCGCTCCTGGAAACGCTGCCCGAGCTCTGCCTATTGCTTTGCTAATTAGGAATGACATTTCACTGTCACTGCTGTGCATTTACCGAGGAAATTTCCTCTAATTAAAAAAAAAGAAAGAGAAAAGATAGCCTCGATCTGTTGTCAGCATGCAGCTAGTAGCTCAGGACAGCGTGGCGTGCTCGGGTAAAGGTGGTTAGTTAGCACCTGGCAGCTGTCAGAGCAATGGGGTCACTGCCCTCCAGAGGAGCACAGCCCCAGTGCGAGCACTCCTCTCACTAAGCACCACGGATAAATCCTTTACAGGTGCTCAGGTCCCTTCCTGGCTTTCCCTAGCATTTGTTCATGCTAAAATAATCCAGACAAGCGTTCCCCACTTTTGTACAGAGGATGCAAAAGCTGAACAGCAGCAATAGAAATGGGGGAATAGGATGTGATGCACACGAATGCCATTCTCCCCCAGGATGAAGTAAAAAAAGAATACCTAAAGAGCAAAGAGCTGTCCCAGGAGAGGAGGGACCAGGAGATGGCCCTATATGGGTACATCTACAGGCATCCCGCTCTTCCATCTCTGTGTGCTGAGTTTTAAAGAAACAAATACAGATTATCTGAACTTCATGGACTGGGTTAACACTGCTTTTGCTCCAGCAAAACTGAGCTCATGGCAGGGAAATGGGATTTGAACCTTCTGGGGCAGGTGAGTGCTGCTGGTGTAAAATCAGCACTCAGTGGGATGAAACGTGGTGCTACACACTGGGACCCAGCTCGGACACATCCCCTGCTCTGCTGAAGTCCCCAAAGCAATGTGGGCACCCAACAGAGCACTGTGCCTCAATGCTGAGACCCCCACAGCACTGTGCTGTGTGTCTGCCTCTGTTCAGACCCTCTCAGGAGGGCAGAAAGCTCGAGGGAAGGGCTCACTGCACACAGGTGGCCCTGAAAACGGGAGCAGGTGGGCAGAGAGGGGCGGGAGCACTGCCAGCACCTGCAGGAGGGAAGGAATCTGGCTTAGGAGGGGGAAAAACAGGAACTCCACAATGGATGTGAGCCCAGGGCAGCGTTCTGCGAGCGGTGGTGGGATCTGTGTGTGCTGGTGCACCGGTGAGTGAGCGGCTGCGGGTCCTCGTGGTGGGCACGGTGAGCAGCAGCATGTCATGGTGCGTATCGCCCTGCATGTGGGTTTGCAGGCTTTGCTCTGAGTGACTGAGATTCCTCCTTTGGCCCTACGAATTTAAATGCTGATCAGTTCCAAAACCCTGAATGACCCGAAGTGCTTCAGTTTGTAGAAATAGTCGCTTCTGCTTTCTGCGAAGGTGAAAGGCTCGCGTTATCCTCTGAACACAGGTTACGAAAAAACCCAAGCCCACCCCTGTGGGGAGCGTCCTCCCCCCTCCCGCCTTCCCAAACTATCAAAAGGGCTTCTCAGCCCTGCTGGCTTTGCTCTCGGGCAGCGCCTTGCACATGACACTGTTTGTGTTCTTGCACCTGCAGCCGGGCCGGCGCAGGCGGTCGTAGCAGCACTGGGACAGCTTGACGCAGCCGGTGGCGGGCAGGTAGCAGAGCAGGCAGGGCAGCACCAGCGACACGGCGCTCATGAAGGCCCATCGGGCGCAGCAGTTGGACTGGGAGCAGGAGCAGGGGTGGTCGGCGCACGTGCCTTCATCGTCCTCGTTGGTGCAGTGGTAGAAGACGCCCTTGACCAGACACATGCAGGTGGAGTAGTTGACCAGGCTCTGCGCCGAGCACAGGCACGCCTGGTTGCACACCCAGCACGACGGCAGAGTCCGGGGCAGCGCGCACTCCTTGCACTTGCATTTCCCACAGGCTTCGCACAGCAGAAAGTGCTTGTCCAGTTCCTGAGACACGGGTTCCTTCAGGTCCAGGGGTTTGCAGTGGATCGCTTTGGGCTGGATGCGTACTGCCCTGGGTGAGGACTGCTCCGCCACGGGCGCCGGGGCCATGTGGTCCAAGAGCCTTTGGTCGGACGAGGTGCTGCTGCTGCTGCTGATGGAGCTGGGGCGCCCGTTGAATGAGATCCAGGGGTGGGTGACGTCCTGCTTGCAGCGCTGAGCGTGGCTCGGGGCTGCTTCGTGGGGACCCCGGGGCCGCTTGGGGGCTGCTGGGGGGGGAGCAGTGGGGTTGTCGGTGTAGTCGTTCTCTATGTGGGTCGTCTTCATCTGGTCGATGGGCAGGATGGTGAGCGGGTGCTGCAGCCTCCCGTAGGGGATCCGGCTGTCCAGCAGGGGCTGGACCATCACAGAGTTGGGGACGACAGTGATGTTGTGGGGAATCCGGGGCTCCATTGATAAAGCAGGCTGAGCACTGGTGAGAAATATGCTCTTAGGTGTCCTGGGGGGAGGAGAAGAGATGGAAAAGAGATGGGAGAGAGAAAGAGAATGTCATTATTGAGTTATCCTGCAACCCCAGCCCCAACAGGGTTCAATGCAGTGGCTCGTTTTCATGCAAAAGCTCTTAGAAAGCCTGCAAGTCATGGCAAAGGGAGTCATGGTGCTTGCCCAGGCGTAAAATGCATCGCTTTCTTGGCTATTCTTTCCCTCTCCATACCCTTGGCTGTAAGTGACAGCAGCCCCAGTAGGGCACCATCACTGCGTGCTCTCCAATGCTTGTTTCCCATTTTTTCTGGCGGGACCTCAGGGTTACTGGTGTATACTCACACATTTTTTGCAGGCACACTGCCCAGTATGATTTATCTGGGTCTGTGCATTTCTCTCAGCTGACCATGACCCCTAGCAAATGATGCAAGAGAATACATCCCATGCTCCAACAAGGTTTTGTGCATGTGAGCCAATGCTTGCCCGTGTTACCCAGGCTCTGTATCTGCTGTGGGAGGGAGGCTCGGCCTCAGGAAGCATCCATCCCCGCCAGGAGCTGCTGGTTTAAGGCTGCTTTCATCCCTCCTGCGGGAGGAGGAAGCTCTTGCTCAGCAGCTCTGAGATTGGGGTGGGCGGCTGGGGAGCACACAGCCAGGTGGGGCTGTGCTGCGTCACCTCCCGCAGGTCCTGGGCTCCTCTTCAAAACACCGAGCACGCTAATATTCCACCCAAGCACTGTTTACCAGCTCTGCTAGCTGAGCCCTCTGTTGCTACAGTTTCTAATTTCATTGAAAGAGTGCAATTTATCCTGGAGGAGATCCAAAGATTCAACAGCGGCGTAGGACAAGAAACCACAGGAAGTAACTAAACTTAAATCAAAGAGCGGAAACTACTCGGTTCAAATTTAGAAAGTGCACATTGTTTTCTAGTAGATGTGCCATTTCCTCGCTGGGTGACCTTTATTCATAAATAATGTAATGTTGGAGATCGGTTTAAAGGAGCGGTGAGTAAAGATTCAGAGTGACAGGAGGGGGAAGGCACTGGTATCAAGAAAAAGGAAACAGGGAACTGCCAAAGGCATTTCCAGTTGTTTATATTCGGGCAAATCAATTATCCTTTGCCAACGGAGTGAAATGCCTCAGTGTGATGGCAGGCTGTACGGAGCACGAGTCAGGAGGAAGCCGGGTCCGGCTGCACGGTGCACGAGAGGCACAGACCGAGGGTCAACGTATACGTGTTTCTGTTATAGTATATCCCCCCTGAATGTAGAACAACTGCGACCATCGGAGCACGCACAGCTGTGCGTTTTTGGAATGAGAGAGGGAAAAGTGTTTCTGGAGTCCGCTGCTATCTCTGCAAATAGTGCTGACATTGCTCCTGGCGTGGGAGAGGCTCCGAAGCCATCAGTGCAGATATCGATGGGAGGTGGGACGAGGGGACTGAGGGGACCGAGTGCTCGCTCTGCCAGCAGCCGTGGTTATTGTCATGCAGCCCTGGAGCTGCTCCTCCTCGCTGGTGAGAATTCTCTGCTGGCTCTCAGTCATTCAGCCAGATTTATTTGGTTATTCTTCGACGCTCTGGCGGGGAGAGCTTTTTAAAGCATCTATTTCCTAATTACTGCATTTCAGAAGTAAAAATAAGAGATGATTCTGGCAACCGTGGGGAACGCGGAGGGGGAAAAGATCTTCTGGGCATCAGAACCCCATGTCACATGAAAAGCACTCAGTGTGAGTCTGAGCTCAGCGAGATGCGCGCTCTGTCCCCAGGCACGGTGCTTGCAGGAAGGCCACGCTTTCACAGCTGTTTCTTTCCTCTGAAGAGAGGCAGCTGTGCTGGCAGGGGAGGTGATGGAAGGACGTGGTGTGCAGCTCAGTCCTTCCTGCCCCAGCGGTGCTGCCCTCCTCAGCTCCCTATAACTCGGGGATAACCCCCCGCTGCAGCTCTGTGCTCCTGCTGCCTTTGACCCTGCTTGCTGTGGTCTCTGGAGTTTGCTCCACCTGTAGTGAGTTCAGACCGGCTCCGTAGATCATTTACTTCGAGGTGCAGCAGCAGCACAGTCTGTCCTGCTCCTCCAGCCGTGCGGTCCAACCTGAGGCTGACCCCCCCTGACAGCAGCTCTGGCCCACGGTGCTAACAGTGCTGTGCCACTGATGCAGCAGTCAGACTGGTTGGTTTCTAGCAGCTCTGGAGCTGTGTGGCCAGCAGTGGCCCAGTGCTGGCGCGGTGCTGTGTGGAGTTACATCATCGCATTAACTGGCAGTGAGCGTGTCACTCCCCAAACCAGCAGTGCTGTGTGCTCAGACACAGCCACGTGCAGGAAGACTTCAAAAGATAATGCTAATCAGGAATTCAGAGTTAATTATCACAGGAAGGAGATGAACCCTGCACGGAGTACCCCGCTCTAGGATATTTAATGCTGAAAATGATTCATCATCTTTTTTTTTTTCTCATTATAATACTGCTTCAAATTGACCTAAGGGGGAAAAAAAAATATGCTAGCAGGGGCAGAGCCCACAGGTATTTGGGCTCAGGATCACCTCAGATAAAGACTCTGGATCCAGATGAGATCCAGCCCTCCGAATTACCCGACTTTCACGCCCACCAGTTTGGTGCAGGGTCCCACAGTTCTCTGCCCAGTTCCCACCACGAGCACAGCGTTCTGCAGTTCGCTGTTCTCACTTCACGAGCTACACGTCAGCAAGGCACATCGCTGATATTTATGGGATTTTCCAAGGACTGTGACTACGCTGCTGCTGTGGCCTTGTTGCCGGAGGTCTCAGCAGTGCAGTGAGATCTCTGTGACAGATCCAGGTCACGCATCTCCGGCGCTGAGCTGGGTGTTGGGGCTGCCTATAGGGTCTGCCTATGGGAACGATGACAGCTTATGGTGAGCTTGTTTCAGTTGTTGTGTGCTTCCACTGGCACATCCCTTAAGCTACATCTTTCCTTGAGCTGCTTCCAGCCTGATTCCCACACCCCAAAAGGGTTTTGGATTTGGTGGTGGGCGTCAGTCAGTCCCACTGCCAGCAGGAACAGGCTGAACTTGGAGAAATATGCAGCACTGCAAGGGGCACTGCTGTGGCTGTCCTGCAGGAGATGGGCCCTTCCATTATGCAGAAGAGGGATCCCTGGAAGCTCTCTGGTTAAGAGCTGGTGTTAGACAAGGAGCAAGTTGGGAGTCAGACTGCTCCCACGAATTCTTGCAGGCTGAGGTGTGCCTGCTTGGGTACACTCACATCCTGCAGGGACACCCTGAAGGCATCAGTGCTTGGTCTTTTTTGGTTACCGTGTTCCCCTAGGCGGAAAAATGTGGCTGCGACCAGACTGTAACAGTTTCAGGATGGCTGGAACAATCAGGCGAGTCTGCCTGTGAAAGGCAGCCAGCCTGCTGGGACGTAGGGGGATACCAGGTAGCCCCTGGGGAGGCAGGAGTATGATGTTCACTTGTTCCTGCTGCAGGAGGGGGACATCGTGCCCTTCCCTGCTGCACTGCATCCCCCCCACCCCCCATGTGGTACTTGGAGTGACCTGGCTGAACTGGACAGAGGACAAGAGCTGATGGGGTACCCTGGCTCAAAGACCCGAGCCCACCGCTCAGAGCCCCCAGCTGGGCCCTGCGGTCTGTGCTGCTGCTGCTGGTGGGAGCAGGGCTCCTTCTGGCAGTGTCTGTTAGGTAACGCTCAGGGATACTGAATTAATTGCTCGGGTTGAATGGATTTTGTGTAATGAGATGTTGCATTTAGAGAAAATTGTAGATTGAGGACAGCGAAAAAGGAAAAAAAAAAAAAGAAAAATAGAAGAAATAATCCAGTAGAGTAGGAGATTCAAGATACTTAAGCACTATAACTTCATAAAAGCTATGAAACTTGCTGTAGTGCCTTTGTAATACACGGCTCTAATTCAGTCTGACTGGAAATAGCATTTTAATTCTGAGGAAAAAATGCCATACACAATGCTTGTAAACAAAATTGGTTAACCTTTGATCATCAGTAATTGCAAACATATTATAACATTAACGTGGGCACAAATTCACTGGATGCAATTGTACGGGCAATTTTCTGTAAGTAGGCAACAGGAAGGAAAATTCATGCATATGTTCTTAGCTTGGGATTTATTCATTCTTCAGAGCTAGGTAAAACAATGAAGCTCTTTTCAAAGCACAAACGTCAACACAGTCCCATGTAGAGAAAATCTCTCCCCCTGTGCCATCCAGGAGCTGCGGGGCCGCTCTCCACATACCATTCTGAAGTCAAAATATATTCCCTTCCAGAGGATCTATGCTGGATTCAGAGAGCCAGCTCCGTAAATGCGCTGTGGTTCTCGTTTGGTCTCTCCGTTTGGGCACTGCCCATTTAAAATGCCTGCTATACAAGATAATTACAAATCCTCGAGCAGTAGGAAACCAACGGGTGTTTTTGATGTCTTCTGGTGGTTGTTCTCAGACTCAGAAGTTTCGTAAGATTCTTTCTTTTGTCAAATGAAGTTGAAACAGAAGTGTTCTTGTGTTTTAATGGGACTCTGGACTTGTTATGGAAAGCAACATCCTTGTGGGCAACTCTGTGCGAAAGCCATAATAACCCACAGGAAAGCTCATTCCCATTAATGCATTCAGAGCCATTTCTGCAATTGAAAGCAATGAGGTTCTGGTATTTTTATTTTCAAAGTGGCGTGGGATAACTTCTCTTCCAGTGACTGAAACACAAAAGGATCCTGAGGTACGTATTTAAGGAGTGCAGATGTGCATCCTGTCCATAACTGCCTCAATTACCTATTAGTTAATGGCTCTAAGATGGCCTCATATGTTTAACAACTTTATAGATACATGGTAACAAACAAATAATGAGAATAAAGGACTTCTGGAGTCCGGAATCGGGTCCTGCGTGGAAGCAGTGCTGTCAGGTTGGGCTCTGGGAAGCACCGGTGTGAGTGTGAAATCCCTCAGTGCCCCATCCCCTGGAGTCAGCAGGAAAAGAGGAAAATGTGCTCTGTGAGCCAGCCAGCGCCATGCAGGGCACACAGCTCTGCCTCAGCCACTGCTGCAGGGCAGAAGATCAGGGGTCCCTTGACTTCTTCCTAAGCAAGATTTCTGCTGAGTCCAGGCCTGTCCTGGAGGGCTGGAGCTGCCGGGCCCATGGGGTCTGTGCTGTTGCCCCCAAGGTGCCTTGCCATAACAGCGTGGGGTGGGAAGAAGAATAACGGGGTCAGAAGAGTCCTCTTCTTTCTTACCATAAGCTGAAGAAGTTTCCAGCAAACCAAACTTGAGTTTTCCGTAAGAACTTTATCGCTATTGTCCAAGATTTTTCCAAACTGTGAAGCATCACAGGCTTTGGTGAAGAAGGAAATGACTGCAAGGAAATTAAAGGGCAAATCCTGGCTGCTGTTGGGGAGAACCTCCCAGGGGCTTTGTCAGGGCCCCGGAGCACTGCTGTGGCTCAGTGATGGCACAGAGGTGCTGGCCCATTGCTGCCCAGCAGCTGGGCTGCACCTTCTCCTGCCTATCGTCATTAGACCTGCTGTTATCCGCATGCATGCTGAATTCCATTCTCTCAGAGAAAAGTGACAGTCATCTAATGGAGATTAAAATATTTGTAGCGGCGGTGGCAGTAAATGCACTGTGGAAATTTGCTTGTTTTCTTTTCTCTAATGGGGTACGTGATATTTTGAGACAGAAATGTCTCAAAAGGAAGAGAATCGGAAAAACCCACAACAATAATATCTTTATAGATGCATCTGAATACGAAGAAACCGTCATAATTGAAAACAAAATACTCGAGCAGCTTGCTGTCAAGGGAGGCCATATATATTCCAAGCTGACACTGCTCAGAACTGATGGCAACCTGTGCAAATGGGCCTTCCTCTAATTCGTCACTGCTTTTAGAATGATTGTGCCTGTATTCTCTCCTTCGTTGTGGTTCGGTTGAATAGTCTAGAAAATCTTATCCAGAAAGGATTCATCACAGCTACAGCCACCGTGCTTTTCTGCATCCACCAGCAACGGCATTGGCAGCTCCTGGCTGAGGGTGTGGGCACAGATGGAGCACAAGGATTGTGCTCTGGGCAGAGCTGAGGGACCTGGGCCCAGAGCTGTCCTCACCACAGAGCAGAACGCACAGAGGGGAGATCTGCAGGGCACAGCAGGGCACGAGCACAGCACAGTGCAGTGCGGGCAGAGCCCGGCCCTGGTGGGTGATGCTGGAGCAGCCGTGCTGTGTGCTTCCACCTGGAGCACAGCGCAGAGGGACCCACGGCCCGAGCCCCACCACAGGGAGCTGCAAGAGAATAGCTGTGGCTCGGCCCCTGGGTGGCATTAAGGACACCTCTTGCCCGGAGCCCTGCAGTGACGGAGGATGTGCTGCTGCTGCCCGAAGTGAAAGGGTTCAATAAAAGCTTTTAATGAGGGACGGCTATGCTTAAAGCTGGAGGAGGCCCCTCAGCAAGCACGTTGTAAACGTGTGATTCAGAGCAATATGTGATGTTGGAGTTCATTAAGTTATTCTGCCTAAATTTTGAGTTAAGTGGGGAATTCTTTACAATCAGATAAAAAAAAAAAAGCTCTTTTCCATGAGGTGTATATTAACATTATCGCAATATCGGTATTGATTCTTCTTCCCCTGCTTAGCAGCCTCATCTACCTAAGCACAGCTAGAATTTTCTCTAAAGTACGAAGGAAAAAAAAAATAAATTAGAAAGCTCATTGGGGAAATCTGCCATTTTTAAAAGGAGACACGACACTCTTGCCAGAGCTGGGAGATTCAGGAGCTGGGAAATGAGAGCTGCAGACTTCCAAGAAGCTGTCTCTGTCCAGCTCGAGTCTGCTCCTACGGTGCGAGCGAATAAAGCACATTTTGGCCCGTGAACATGCGGATCTCCAGGGACTCAAATTTCTCAGTAAAGGCCCTTTATTGGATAAGAACATTTATTTTAAGGCCAGAAAACTGAGCTCAGATGTGATCTATTAAGCCAATGGCACTCAATGATGACCGTTTTATAAGGATTTTATTATCTGACGGAATTACGTTGTGTTGCACTGAAAAAGAATAAACAAGCAACACTTGTGCGACTGCTTGCCTATAAAAAGGCAAGTTTAAGGATAGGGCTGAATCTGGAAAACGGCACAGCAACGTGATTAATGAATGGCAGGCTTTTATGGTCAGTATTTGGAAAACCATCGGAGCTGTGAATTAATTACTGCCGTAGCGTTGCAAAGGTGGTGAATTCCGTCTCACTGAAGAGAGATTACAGTTTTATTTGGGAGGTGGTCGGGAGGGGGATTGCTTTTGGAGATGTAGCATTTCCCAGCGTGATCCAGGAATTAGTCATGATTCCATAAAAACAGCTTTTGTTTTGCTGGTTTAGGAGCAGAGCAAATAATTTCTCCCGTGCACATACCTCACACAGAATTTCAAAAGGACTGCAGCACTCAGAAATAGCCCATTTAATTTTACAATACCAATATAGAGTCCTTTCTAGCAACAGAAACACAGTAGCCCATGGAAAATGGCACATTTATCAATGAGACATCCCCAGTGGGGTTCCAATAACTGAGAACAACTCCTCCTCCTGCTATCATTCATTTTTATATGGAGAAGGGGGAAGCTAGTCATCAAGATCATTGTGATTCAGCGCACAGATTGTAACTTTATTCTTCAACACAAAATAGAGAGGGGGGAAGCCTCGATATTGGGAAAGCTGCGTTTCTCTTTACCTAATTAAACAACAATTCCTGAGCTGATGTTTTTGACATCCTGCACCCTCTGCGTGGTTTGGAAGAATGGCAGCAGCTGGAGAAGTTTTAATGAATCTAGAACGTGCCTTTTCTGCTCTGGATTAATCAGTGATGTCTTTCCATTTCTCTGCCTTTCTTTCCTACACCCTTTAAAGCAGAAGTTGAATCCATAAAAGATAGAAATCCAGAAAGGAGACCCATCTCTTGGTCACTCGAGGAAAAAGCGTGACGCTTTTTCCTTCTGCTGATTAATGCTGACATTCATTTGCACTGTCATTTCCAAGGTCTGCATTTCCAGTCCCGCTTTCCTCCAAGACCTTTGTGCCTTTTATATGCCCCGTCTGTTTTTTCCATTCCCTTTCTGATAATGAATTTTGAGAACATGTCGTCTCCAGGCTTGCCTTTCTCCTGTGATGCCGGGACTGGTACCAGAAAATAAAATCCAGGCTTATCTCTGCTACGCAGTTGGTAGAGAAGGGCAGCCTGGACTCATTTCCCCTCCATCTATAACATATTCCATTTACCTTTATGAAATGATTCTGTATACACATTTTTATTGCTTCTTTAGCCTTTAAAATACAGAATCCATCCAGATTTAACACCGAAATAGCCAAGTGTGCAGCAAAACAGGGAACAGAATGATGGTGGCATGAGGCACTGAGGCCAAAAAAACCCTCAAAAAAAAACCCCAAAGACATTTCTGTGAAATAAAATGCTGAAGAGCAAAGGTCACACGGGAGAGACCTGACACACCAGTGCCTGATCTCTGGAGTGTCCTGTCATGGAGACAGCTCAGAACTCCATGACACCAACAAGACGGAGGGCTTTGGAAAGGAGAGCAAATATGTAAAAGCAGCGTTCGTATTCCTGAGCAAGAAATACCCAATTCTTATTTATCAGCCCAAGCTGATAGAAAGGGTCCTCTGACCCTTTTTCAGAGGAGAAAGAAGAGGACACCCCATCACCAGGGAGAGAAGTCTCGCTGTGTAGCAAAGCCCTGCGAATCACCCTGCCGCAAGTAGGGCCAGCGCTGCCTGCACAGCCATCCCCTGAATGCAGATGTTGGGAGGACGTAGAAGAGACACAGAAATAAGAATTACGGGAACAGAAATGTAAATGCTGCGGGAAAACTGAGGCTTCTTCAGCACGTAAAGTCTCCTCCGAATCGGGGAGCACCAGGCAGCTCTCTACTGTATATAACCATAGATAACTGCTGGTAGAAAAGTCACGGTGCAGAATACGCTCGCGAACAGCGATCTCCAAAGGGACGGACAAATCCATCCAGAAGGAGTGCGAGATTTTCCCTCGGGGAGCAGGCTTGATTTTTTTTTTTCCCAGTTTAAATCCACGTAACGTTTTCCCCGAGCGCAGAGCCCGCACTTACCCGAGGGAGCCCGGCCAGGAGCATCTCTGCGCCGCGAGCGGAGCCCACCGGGACCGGGACCGGGGCTGCGGGGCTGCGGGGCTGCGAGCGCGGCTCTGACAGCGGCTCCGCTGCCCCCGCTCCGCCGCGGTGCTGCAAAGCCGCTGCCTGGGAAAATGGCTATTTTATGAATGGGAGGGCAGCGGCCCGCACTGCGCAGGCGCGGCCTCCCTACTCTATGAATGGGTGGGCACCGAGGCGCCACGGCGCATGCGCGGCTCCCTTTTATGAATGGGGGCTGGAGCGGCTCTGGCTCCGAGCCGCGGAGGACGGATGCGGCTCTCGCTTCGCCGTTTGCGTGTCCCCCTCCCCCGCTGGGTTTTTTTTTTTTCCTCCTCCCTGTTGTTGTGAATGGAGGGCGGGCGGTGACAGCTGCGCACGTACCGCGCCCCCTGCCCGGGCTGAAGGTAACGGCGGCTTAGGGGGGGATGGGGAGCGGCGGTGCCCCCGGTGCCCCCATGCCCACGGGCCCGGGGCGGCCGTCCCGCTCGGGATGCGCGCTCACCGCGGTTGGCACCGCGCACGCACCTCGTTCTGCTCACGCGTGGCGGCTCGCGTGTTGTGCCGGCAACGTGGATGGGAAAAGCGAGGAAAAGCTGCGGCTGCCTTTGCGTTACGCATGTGGCGTGTGGGTTTATTTGATGGCTCCTCTCCTTTGAGAGGACGAAGCGCAGGGCCGTGCAGCTCAGTCCGCCGGGATGAGCTCCCGAGGCGTTACGGTCCGCTCGGCTGTGGCAGGTCTCGCACACAGCACTGTGTGCTGGGACGTGTGGGGCTCCCCTGCAAACCCGGCCCTCGCTGCCTGCACTCTGCTCTCGTGTGCTTCGGATCCTATTCAGCAAATGGAGAACCTCCTTCGGTGCTCAGTGGTGCAGAATGGCCCCGGGCTGGGGCTGCTCCCCCAGGACCCCGCAGGCACGTTGCTTTACAGGGGAAACGCACCGAGAAGGATGATGTATTTTTAATATGTGAGAAGTGTAAAATGCAGCGTACAAACCGAGCCCTTTCTCATTTCCTGATGTATTTATGATACATTTAATAGCCTGCACATCAGTGAGGGAAGGTCTGCGTTCTGCCAGTGCCGGTGTGAGCCCTGCCCAGATCCGCCTCCTGGGAAGGGTTCCCCCTATGGAAGCATGTGCTCAAAGACCAATCGTTTGGTTGTGCATGCTTGTCTCTAAGGCCGGAGACAGTTCTGAGTGGGAGCAGAGGCTTTGGGTTGTGGGCAGATGCAATTTGACAAGGAAAGGACAGAAGAAAGAGAATCTCTAAAGAGCAGCTCATCTGAGCCTTGCTGAAAACATCGCCGGCTTCAAATACACAAGGCTGATGCTTCCTCGTAAGAGCAAGCAGAGTATGCTTGTTCATAATGCCACTCTGTTACTGGTAGGCCTTTTGAACGCCAGGAATTCTGTCTGGTTTTGAAAAATTAGCAAGTAATTGGGCAATGGAAGGAGATAGAGCTTTAAGAAGCTTAGTGGGGATGGGGGGGACCCTCAGAAATAGCGTTTTGCTGTATGAAGCCAGCTCAAGGCTGAGAGGCTGCAATGCCTCAGCAGCAGATCCGCCCTGATTTCTCACTGTGCCTTTCAGCACTTGTGTCTGTGTGGATGAATATCAGGCCTCGATTTGAGTTCTGCAAATGTGCAGTAACGCTGTAGCAATGTGAGAGTCAAGCATCAATGAAAAGCTTTTATTTCTGAGTGCTGACTTCTCTGTTGCAGGGTGATAAGTACAATGGATGTGAGGGAAGTTCTCAGTTGCAGTAATCACTCCCCCGTGAGACCCTAACTGTGCCAACACCAACTGCAACCACGGCGTAGCAGCAAAGCAGGCAGTGCTGCAATTGCGGAGTGGTCATAGGCAAAGCCCACGTGCACTGCATGCTCCTGATCGAAGCCCCGGCAGTAGAACTATAGCCTTGTAATACCTCTACACATTGCAGCCTGCCTCAGTATGCTCCCACCACCTCCAGTGCCCCGTGTTTAGGGCTGTGCTCATCCAGGAGGTCTTCCCTATGGGAAGGTTGCATGCTGTGCTCCTGTGTGCAGAAGGAGCTAATTCCTCATCCAAACTGAGACTTTTGCTTTTTAATTTGCTTATGGAATTGGATTCAAATTGTTCCAAAAGAGAAGGTTTTACATCTGGCCTCTCCTGAAAGCAGAGGGTGCCCTAATGCATGGTTTTGCCATCTGTTGGTAGCACAGGGAGAACTTTCCCCTTCTCATTATTTACTTAACTGTTTCTGTGTACATTATAAGAATGGAAGCTGCTGATTAAAGTAGATTTCCTACTATAATGAGAAAAGGGAGTTTCAGTTTTTTTATCACCTGACTCTTAGAAATGGCTCCTAACAGCCGGCGAGTGTGTTTTTGTCTTTTAATCCACAGAGGTGGTATTTCCCAAGCACAGAAATGCACTGCTGCAAAATCCATCCAGGGCAGCACCACGAGTTTCTGATGGGTTTGATCCTGCAAGGATTTTAGGAGGCAGAGGAAGAAAAACTGGGATGTGTTTACTGATGTATTGTGTCGGATAATTTGTGTGATGGTTACTGTGAGAGCGCTCCTCTATGGCACTGCTGACGGCAGTTACAGGCCTGGTCTGTGATACCTGGAGCTGAATGGGAGTTATAACTGTCAGCAAAATGGTGGCTGCTGCACTGACAACTAGTGTGTGACCCTCCTGGGCTGAGGCCGTGCTGAGATGCTGAACTCAGGTGCCACAGAGCAGATGGCAGAAGAGTGCGTGCTGAGGTGGAGGGCTGCGAGGGCTGGGCACTGCTGGCACAGGGCTGCATCTGTGGGAAATGGGAGCAGGGATGGACTGAGCCCACTGCTCTCCCAGGAGTTACTGCTTCCATGGGCTCCCCTTTGTGACCCAGGAGGGGATGGCTGGAGCAGAGTGTGTATTGCTGTGGGTGAGGGGCAGTGCCAGACCCCTTCCCACAGTGATACAACAGGGAGGAGAGGTGCTGGGCTCTATCTGGCTTTGAAACACCACTGTATTCAGCTGCTGCCCAAAGCCTGGCTCACCGATATGAGGCAGCAGTGTCTCCTCTGCTCCAACTCCTCCACAGGCTTTGTAGTCTGCCCTGGAGGTGACTAAATGTCATTATCTTGCTGACACGAGGTGCTATCTCCGCTGTCTCTGCTGTGGTGCAGATGAAAGCTCCGCGCTTCCTCCCGCCCTATCAGGCACCTGTTGTCTGGACCCAGACATTACTCACATCCTTGAAGTCACATCTTGTTTTGCATAATTAACACTGACTGTGCTCCGCTTCCTTCCTTCCCTGGCAGTTTTGCTCCGTGGCCTTACCTGGCTGTGGAGGCACTGGGTTTTACTTTTGAGCTCTGGCACAAGGAATGAAAGTATCTGCTGCTGCATGGTGTGGACTCATGACAAACAAGGATGTCCCAGCCTGGTCTGGGGATGCCTTTCAGTCCTGAACTGGTGCTGTGGCTGCAATCTGTTGTGTGCACTTCTGTGCCATTTCCTCAGGGGTGGTTTTCAAACAGATGAGCAGCAAACCCAAACAAAGCTCTGCGCAGTGCACACCTGCTGCAGCTGTGGGATGGAAGTGTTGCACCAGAGCTTCTCTTTCTGCAGTAGTTCACCACTGCCTTCTGTTTTGTCATTTGCTTCAGCTTTTAATATCTATTGACCTGGTTCTACATGAATAATTTAGTGTTCATGAATGACTGTAGTAACTGAACCCGTGCCATTAACTAAACCATGAGCTCAGCAAAACAGGATAAAAATTCATAAAACATAAAAGGAGAGTTACGGGGTCTCCATGGAGCTCAACAGAAGTGTTGTGTTACCTGTAAGCCCCCAAACATGCAACTGCTCAGTGTTCAAGCAACAGGACTCCTACACCTCCGCACACGTGCAGTTAGCTGCCAGTGCTGCAATACACTTCCCAGTTACAGCACTGGGATGATTGGGTTGCAAGCCCGATGTATGCATGTTTTCTGCAGGATCAGGTATTACAGTTTCTTAGTTTCTTCACTTCTATCTGACTTGCCTGGCATCCTCAGTTCCAGCTGAGCACACTGTCTTTGCATTTGCTTTTCAGAACGCTGTCAGTTTGGCAGTGTTTGCTGATTCGTTTCCTTTCTTGGAGGCCCGCAGCCCGGGTGATGCTGTGTGCTGCCTTTCTCTCAGTCTCAAGATCTGACCTCAGCGGAGCAGAGGCATTTGCAATTCACTGAGATGAAAAATTCCATTGAGGTAAATGCAAATGCAGAAGTTGGTGCCTTACTGGAATAAAGGTTTTTAGATTCGTGACTGTGCATAGCTGTAGTTTGCATGGATAGAGGTGGAGAGGAAGTTAGGGGCTGGCAGTAATGAGCAAACAGAATTCTCTGCTGAAGCTGCTGTGATCTTTGCCGCTGTCCAGCTGGCAGAGCAACAGAGTGAGTTATCAGGCAGAGACTCTGGAAACCTTAGATATGGATTTTCCCATCGTGGGCTCTGGACACGGTGCTGGATCTGCTCAGCAGCAGTGCAGGGGGCTGAGGCTGTTTCCCTGCACAGAGGTGGATGAGGGCCCGTGGGGAACCCCACCAAACTGTTTGGGATTGAATAGATCTCAGGGACTGTAAATTGTGAACTTTTCTAATGTTTGTCAGAATATTTATTTACAGTTCAGGTCAATAATCTCCAGAAATACAGTTCTGCTTACAAACAAAATTCCTGGGCTGCATTCCCAGGCGTTCCCACGTGACTGGAGCATTTTTAGCAACAAAATGAACAAATGCAAACCTATGTTGAGAGCGGTGGAAGTGCTGCTGTTCCCATTGTCCCTGCGTGCCCAGGAGCTGCAGCAGTGCACTGTGAGGGCTGAGCTGAGCGGGGCATGGCCCTGGGCGAGCTGGGATGTGTGAGTGTGTCAGGGAACAAGTGCAGCTCTCAGCCTGGTACCTGCTGCCTTATATTTATCCAAAACCTGTTTACTTGTGACTAAGAAAATGAATTTTCATACAGGGGAAATTGTGTTACCTGACAAACAAAGCAGTGCTGTGGAAAAATACTGGCATTAAAAGCCACTGCAACTACAGAGCAGTGCTATGGAGCCTGCTGGTGTTGGTTGTGCTACAGGAGGGCAGTGTGAGCCTGGAAAATCCAGTGCTGGGATTGTTCTCAGCTCTCCAGCACCGGTCCCTGAGGTGTGCCTACTTAGCAGGGTACCTGGGCAGCTCGCTGCCTCCTGCCTGCACCCCGCGCTGATGTTCAGACCCACTTGGAGCAGAAAGCTGCCCCTCTGTCTTCAACTGCTGCTTGACCTTCCCTGCAGGGCTCCATTTAGAAATGATGCAGTTAATGAACAGCAGAGCAAGCACTTCAGTATCACCTGGTTTTAGCACACGTATTACAACAAAGGGATCAAAACCAGGCAGCATGTTCACCTTTATTTTGACAGGAATAAGGTCAATGCATCCCATCTAAGACAGACACTGATGTTTTGAGGGGGTAAATGCTGCAGCCTTTTGGCTACAACGTAAGTAGCAGTGTTTCTGCTGATCCTTTCTGTTGTTTCTGAGGTTAAGGTTTAAAATGCATTGGATAGTAAAAACATTCCCTGTTGCAGCTCTTTGCTGTGTCCACAGGGTCAGATGGCACATCTTAACCACAGCCCCTTCCAGGACACAAGCACAATTTGATGTGGCCCCTGTTTACATCACCATGCAATCAACTCCTAGCCCATACTAGAACAGGAAAAGGATGAAAACATCAGCTGCTGTTAATGATTTACAGCCCCGATTTAACTCCAGGTGAGATTACAAAGCTGCCCTCATTGCAGAGGGAAGCAGCCGAGGTGTGCAGCTCCTGGAGCAGCTGTGCCATGGGGCAGCTCTGTGTCCCCAGGGCTGCTCTGTCACTGCCTGACCCACACTGGGCACTGCAATGGGAGCGGATGGAGCCCACCCCTCCTGCTGTGAAGTACTGCTGGGCACTGCAGAGTCACATCCTTGTATGCAATTACCATATTCTAACATTAAAGATTTTCCTGACTGATTCTTCCTATCCCGGTTTGAAAGTACCCAGCTTATAACCATTAAAAACTTACGGACTGGAAGAGAACACCATTTCAAAGGATTTGTTTAATGCTTAAAATCGACTTTTCTTTGTGGGCTTCACCTTTTACCTTTTGCAGCATTGACGTTCATTTCTTTTTTCCCCTTTTTAGCCAGCAGCCCTAACGCTGTGGATGCCCCCGGTGGGTGATGCAATTATGCGGAAACTTAACAACGGGAAGAAAAGTAAATGTTTAATGATTTGCCTTTAAATGATCTCAGAAAGCTCTTCCTTCATGCTTTGCTGCTGATGAGATTTTTTGGACACCTCTGTGTTCTTTTTCTCCCCATTCCTGGCTTTCTTGGGGCTCTCTTCTCCCTGTGAGGCGGTGATGCTGCTGATGCTGGAGCCTAAGGATGGGCGGCCTGGGCTGTGGGTGTCAGGCAGTGCATTTCCTATGTGCAGAAATCAGCCCTCCACGCTGACAAATGAAGGCAGATAAGCACTGGAAATTTATATTTGCTCACTTTTGCATGCCCTGACCTTGAGGAGCAGATGCCGGGCAGTACTACATTGGTCTGTGGTGGACACGGGAAGGAGCGGGGCTCAGGAGCTCCTCTGTGCTCCGAGAAATGCGAACGGAGCACTGCGTGGAGCTGTGGTGCAAGCTGGGGCTGTTTGGAGGTAGGAAGTGGTCAGCTTTGCACCTCCTCGCCAAAGAAAACTGCTGACTCTTTGAATGCAATATTGACATTAAGGTTTGGAGGAGGATGTGCAGAAAGGAGAAGGTTGGAGCTGTCGATGTGATGAGGTGAGCGGCCTCACTGGGCTGAGCTGACACGCATCTGTTGTGAGAGACTTCGATGGGTTTAGGTGTCCTTGGGAGTGGAGGGAGCAAGTTAAGGAGGAAGTCAGTCCTGGGTTACAGGATCTGTGGGATTTGTTTCAGTCCTGTCTAAAACCTCTGCTTTTCAGCCTAGAAACTAAGCCTACTTCCGTGGCTATTGAGTTATCTCTGACTTCTTGGTGTTCAGCGGAGCAGTAGAGAGTTCACCACTTGATATGGAAGGATTAGGATTCAAAGGATGGAAAGTTGGAGACTTCAGTCTCCAAAAAGCACCCTTTGTTGGCTGTCGATGCAGTAGCCCACAACTGTTAACCTTCTGTGTCTTTGAATAGCAAGGCGGAATCTCCCAGAGGAAAGGGGTTTGATGCCACACAGTGGACAGGCACTAATTATTGCATGGTCAATGATCCTGAGCTCCCTCTTAGCCTAGCCCAAAGCCAAGTCCTGGCTCAGCCCATCAGTCACTTGTAAGCTATGAGAGAAGGTCATGGCAGTTGGAAGTCTGATAAAACCTATGTTGTTATTAAGATGGATTCCTTCGAAGAGATCACGTGAGAACACAACCTCTTCATCTGTGCCTTTTGGGGTAGCACAACAAGACTCCTAATTAAAGCAGTCCTGTGACTGCTTAGAGGTGTGTGTGCAGTCACAGCTAATTGCCAGGGGTTTACCACACGTGTTGGTGCGCTCTGGGATGTTGGGGTGGGCCGTGCATCACCAGCACAGGAGGAGGAGAGGATTTCCTATGCACCATTGCAGTTCACCTTTAGGATGGGGTGTTGGTTCTGTTGCTGTGAGCAGGACACCGCGCGTGACAATGGGATTACTGTACAAACACTGCTGGTTTCTCCACAGAAAAAAATGCAGCGAGGAATTTTTAGCACGTTGTCATGCAGCACTCTGTTTCCTGGCTTGTACATTCAAGCTGTGTAATAATATTTATATACAAATGCTGACTCTGATTTTCCACCCTGGAAAAAGGAGATGTCATTTAAAAGTGCTGCGTATGATGTAAAGCAGAGACTTTTGACTTGCGTACTTGCATATGGTGTGGGTGTGAATTTTAATTGTTTGAAAAGGGATCATTTAAAAAAACGTCCCATTCCTGCTACATAAGCACATTCTACTAAAGGAAAGGTCATTTTGCTCTTTGAAAGTTGCTCTTGGAAGAGTCGGGGAGTTCCTCGTGTTGTCTTTCCTACCGCCTCCTGAAATGTTCTGAAAAACATGAAGTCATGAATTGTCGGGCTGAAACTTCTCTTCAGACCACATTTGATGCTGGGATCCAGTAACAGGAGAGCAGCAGCTGTGGCTAAGTGCACGCTGGCACACGGAGGAGCATTTTTCCCTGAAGAACCACGCTCTCCCAGTGCTGACACCTGTGTCCCGAAGTGCTCAGTCTGCTCTCGCTGTGTGAATGACCACATTGATTCTCTTTAGCTTTTCTGGAGCTGGGATTTAGGAGCAGTTCCAAGGCAAAACCTCTGCTTATCAGCTCCAGCCAAGGAAGCTCTTCTGAAATCCTCGCTGTTAGCAGCGTGTTCCTGATCCTGATGTGCTGGGCCTTGGTTTTCATATCACAGTCTGTGCTCCTGAGAATCACTTGGGGGATTGTATGTATTGAAAATAATGGCCCGCCAAGCGGAAACATGCAAGTTCATCTTCTGATCCGTGCTTGACCAAAGAAGGTTGGATCCCAGCTTTGTTTTATCCTGTTACAATGACAGAATCCAGATGTCAAGAGCTTAAATCTCTCAAGTTCCTGTGTTCTCCCCCTGGAACGCCGTGCAGCCGGGGCTGCCCCGCTGTGGGGGCTGCAGGGGGGGCTGCCCTCTGGGCTGCACCTGGGCCCGTGCCCCTCCACACTTCTTTGTTGTCCCCCAGCAAAGACTGATGCTCCTTATTGGCAGCAGAACAGGTCTAGTGAACATTGAGGTACTGACATAAACAAGCAGTGAGTGGTGGTGAACAATTTGTGGATGTGCTGTGAGACCACAGGTGACCCCCCCAGCCATCTGCCAGGGCTCCCAGGGACCCCCCGATGGATGGGAGCAGCATGGGCTATCAGGGCAGTAGGAGCCCATTTTGATACTTGTACTTTTTTTGCTGTATGTTTAAATTACTGTAGCATGGTGGAGGTCAGCCTCTTCTCCCAGGTAACAGCAAGAGTATCAGTGATAATGGCTCTGAGTTGCACCAGGGGGATGTTCAGGTTGGATATTAGGAAATGCCACTTCTCCAAAGAGTGGTCAGCACTGGCACAGCTGCCCAGGGGGTGGGGAGTCACTGTCCTGGGAGGTGTTCCAGAACTGTGGAGGTGTGGCACTGGGGGATGTGGTCAGTGGACATCATGGGGTGGGATGGTGCTGGGAATCTGAGAGATCTTTTCCAGCTTTCATGATTCTGTGCTTCTATGGTTCTGCAAGGGGCAGGCACGGGGGGGAGATTGGGCCT
This sequence comes from Callipepla californica brunnescens, assembly GCA_023055505.1. NCBI lineage: Eukaryota > Metazoa > Chordata > Aves > Galliformes > Odontophoridae > Callipepla > Callipepla californica. The sequence continues at coordinate 17,294,897 of JALIRH010000014.1, forward strand.
GTGGCTTCTCCTTCATCAACTGATGTGGAACGTCCTTGCAATCAGAATGTGATGTCAGTGTTACCTCTTGCAGCTGCATCAGGGAGGGACGCGGGGGGGCTGGCTGGCAGAGGATCAGAGTTTTGTTGTGCCCTAATAATGAGTGATTCACTCAGGATATCAGTATATAGCTGTACCGGTTCTACATGGGTTACTTGATGCTGATTCCCTTTGAAATGATATTTTAAAAATAAAGTAGAAATAGATTTACATGTGGCCTTCTGGCTCCTGTGAATTCTGCAGGTGAGAGCTTTGGTACCAGGGGGCTGCACAGAGCTCTGGCAGTCCTGAGCTGGTAACTGTCCGGAGCCTGGGGCACTGCCTCTGCTGGGAAAGGGATCTGTGCTGCAGGGAGAAAAAGGGCACCCAAAGGGGGGGCCATTCTGGGCCCGTTTGGACAAGCTGTCTCTGATGGGGTTTTTATCCCAGGCTGCGTGGGGGCTGCTGCTTTTCGTGGGCAGTGCAGCGTGGCTGAAGCAGCCCCGGCCCGTGGGGCACCGGCAGCCACCACTTCCTTCCCCGACACTGTCAAAAGCAGCTTTAAATCGGATTAGGATTTTAACAAACACTTCATGGTTTGCTCTCTGCAGGAAGGATCAAAGCCCGGGGTGGACCCTTCAGCTGTTTGCTTTTCCTTTATGCAGAAACTTTACCGTGGCTGCTCTAAAAACCCCCACCAAACACAATCAAGAATCCCTCCTCAGGAAAGCAAACAAGTTGCCCTCAGCTAAAACAAGGCATTGGTTATCTGCTGGTGCTTCTCCCTCTCGGGCTGAGCATTGCAGGAGTGCCCGGAGGGATGGGGCAGCACTACTGGGCTGAGGCTGCTGCATGGCACAGAAGGGTGCATGACCTCTCATTTGGGTTTTTTGTTTTGGCTTTTTCCACCTTTTGGACATTTTTTGCAAACCAGAAGCAGTTTGTATGCAGAATGCTGCCCAAAATGTCCCGGGGCATCTCCTGCTGGGAGGAAGCTCTGAGAGTTAAAGCTGCTCAACAACAAAATTCTTTGAAAAACTAAAATATTAAAAGGAGAGGAGAAAATAGTTCTGTGGTTAAAATAAAGCACTGAATCTGGCCCACTGGCTCCTCCCTGCTAGGGCACCGCAGGTTACTTGGGACCACTGAACCTGATCGTCCTGAGCTGTGGTGTTGCAGTGACACAGCCCTCGGGCTGGTCGGTGATGGCCTGCTTACTCCTCTCTGTACATCATGGCTTGCTTCAGATGCTGGACCAAACACAGAATGAGAATTTAACCCCGCACCGCTGTGCGCTTCGTAGGTGATGCTTTGGGGACAACCATTCATTGGAGATGTTAGTACAGCGGGGAGTGATTTTCAGGCAGAACATATTGTAGGAAGAGGCACAGAACAGATGTACTCGTAGCTGATTCCATTTATCATATTAAAAATAAAGAAAAGACAATTTCAGCTCATTTTCTGCTTATTAGTTCAAATAAACAGCTTTTTAATCAATGTGTATGGCAAACACAATGCCTGCATAATTGGCAGTAGTGGTTCCAAAATTAATGAGACGGTCCTTGTTAATTCTCTGGTAACGAATCTGACAGTTATGCCCTGGTCTAATCCCACCCTTCTCCTGTTCCTTTTGGGACAGGAAAGACTGTGCTTGTGTTTTAAAATGTTACAGAGTTTGAGGGATTTTCTTCCCTCTCCGTTGGAGTGAATGCAGCCAGGAGTGGCACACAGGCAGCACCTGAACAGCTGAGGGATCTTCTGCTCTCATTTATCCACAGGGCTTTGTTGATCCTTCCAAAAATGCTGATCTGATTTATGAAGTGACAGAAGACGCTGGGAGAATAATTTTACCTACGAGAGCTTAGCACTGTCCAAGTAATTGCCCAGGAAAAGAGAAGATGTGCTGACCTGCTGCTGCAGATGTTTCTCATCTGGAATACAGACCCATTGTAGCCGTTCTGGGGGATTACTGTTTGTTTTGATGCTTTATTATACTGCAATTACCAGGAAGGAAGCAATATGTAGGAATGCATACCTGTCAGTAACGCTTAAGGGGTTTAACCCCTTTCTCTCCCTCTGCTTTTGATATTTGTGAGCTCTTGGTTCAGTTCTTTCAGTGGGAGCAGAACCCCATGGTGCTGCGGGGTTCTGCAGGCACCCACTGCAGCTGCTGCCCAACAACCTCGTGATTCAGGGATGCCTTAATGCTCATTTTCTGAGTGTGACTAGCGAGGACCTGTTGGCCTTTTTTGCCACCTAGTGCTTCTGTCCCTGCATTACTGTGAGGGGTTGGGCTGTGCAGGAAGGAGCCCTGTGCTGCTGCCTCCCCGGCCGGGAGCCTTTGGTTTCCAGAGGTGCCTTGCAGGAATGGAATAAACTCAGCCCCACTCTGTTTTGCCAAAGAGGTATGGAGCAAGGCAGCAAACCTGAGGTATGCTGAATGGGAAAAAGCAAGTTTACATCAGCACCTTTGGATCTGGTGATCACTGTGACCAGGATTTTAAGCCTGGCAAATCCTTTATGAAGATGCTGAACTTGCTGACATGTTTCATGCTGCACAGGCCACACTGCAGACAGAGCTGCAGATCTGTTAGCTGCACATGGAGTGCTTTGTGCTCTGGGCCTGCAGCCTTCCACGCTCTGAGACACCGTAGTAGTCACTGTGATTATAACCATCACTGCTGAGGATGGACATACTTGACATTTAGCTGAGGGGAATAGGAGAGCTGAGGGACCAACTGCATTTTTGATGCTCCTTACTCTTACCAGATTCATACTTATGGCTTTTGTTTAGTTTATAACTCTGTATGGGGACTGCTGAGTCACAGCCTGAGCCACTGATTGAGCACCTGAAGGAAAAACTGAGTCAGCTCTGGGAGCACAGGTGAAGGCATTCACCTGTGCAACCCTCTTAGACCTCATTTAAAGGCTGAGTGCCCCTGAGGAAGGCTCTCTTGGAGATTCCTCCCTTGGAGTGCCTAGGTCCTCAGAGATATGTGAGCATTCATTTTTCCTTCCTTTTGTAATGTCTCCTTGTTTGTGCTGGTCCCTTTGCCTTTACAATCGTTTTCAAGTTTATCAATGCCGAAAGACACCTGCAGAGAGGTGGCAGAGGCCTGGCAGCATGCTGGCTGTGTCCCACTGTGCTCCGATGGGAGCTGGGTCCGTGCTGATGAGTGTTGGGAACTCTCCCTTCCCTGCACAGCTCCAGCCCTGGCTTGACAAACCCTTGCTGTAATGCAGTTGTTCTGCTCTGGAGGGGAGCAGGAAGGTGGGTGGATTAGGAAAAATGTTGAATTAGTGATTTTTTTCCACTGAGCCATGTCGCACTTCTTGGCACTGTGATGTCTCAGCTTTCCAGGCCGCTCTCTCAGTGCCCCATGAGCAGAGCCCACCACTGCCCATCTGCCTGTGGCTGTGGGTCCAGTGCTGCTCACTGCTTGGGCTTGGGGGGGCTGTAGAGCTGGGAGTCCTGTGGAGCTTTGTAGTCATAATCATCAGTAGGATGAGAGGTGATTATCTCAGGTTGCACCAGGGAAGGGCCGAGTTGAGTATTAGGAATAATTTATTCTCCAAAGAGCAGCGATGTGTTGGCATGGGCTGCCCAGTGAGGTGGGGGCTCCCCATCCCAGCAGGAATTCCAGTATGTGGAGATGTAGTGCTGGGAGACAGTGAGCATGGTGTGGTGGGCTGGGGTTGGGACCTTTAAGGTCTTTTCCAGCCTCAGTGATCCCGTGATGGTTGCTGTGTTTGGCAGGCCCACGCAGCATGTAATACGTTACCTTTTGATACCTGCCTGTGGCATCCAGACCTCCCAATGTTTCATGACCCACAAATGGAAAAGTGGCACTTAAAATGAATTTATTCAGGTGGGAGCACCGTGAAACATTAACATAAGGCTTTTGAATGGCTGCACGTGCACCTGAGTGTCCATGAAAAGCTCTCTATTGGGCTGCAGAGCCAGGGGCTCAGATGTGACATGCGACCTGGGCTGCAACAGGGGCAGCAGACTGGGGCAGAACACGAGGGAGGCAGAACCCCAGCCAGAAGTCTCGTGGGATTCATACCAGCTGTTATTTTGCATGCTCCTGTCTTCCTCCCTTTTCTCCCCAGGCCGCCGTGAAACAGCAGCAGAGCCGCCGGTGGAGCGAGTGGGCGCGTTTTCCCTTTGCTTATTTAATTTGACGCTGTCCTCAAACATAAGGTCATTTTACAGCCCGCTCGAGGGCTGCCAGGCGCAGGAAGCTACCTTGCGAGGAAGGAACTGGCCCGCTCTGTCTAAATATTGTCGATTGTGTACCGAACAGAGGCGGCAGGCTGGGGAACCCAAAGAGTAGCTCTTTGTGCCTCCGGCCGCCTCCTGCCAAAGTACTTTCCATAATTAGGAGTAAACCATATTTACATTCCTGCTGTCTTTGGTTGTGGGCACACACCTGTACGCGCGTGTGTGTAGGGGTGCAGGCGTTTGTAGTCCTGTGTTCAGGGGCTGCCCCGTGGCTGTGGTGACTGATGGGGGTACCTGGGCCGTGAGCTTCCAGCAGGAGGGGGATGCCCTATGTGGGAGGCAGAGGAAACGCGCTGGGCTCATCGCTCTGCCATGCACGGGTGTAACCCTCGTGCAGAGAGATGCTGCCTTTGTGTGAATGGGAAGGCCCTGGCTGAATGCTCCCATTTAAAATTCACTGGTGTTTGCATGGAAACCAGAAAAATGGGCTTAAGTCAAGAATGCAATAACCTCACTTAGGAGTGCTCTCTGCAGCAGGCGCACACAGCTCGCAGCCGTTCTGCTCGCATGAAGATAAATGGTGGAATAAAATACTGTGTATAGCTGTATCTGCAGCGTATTTATAACAGGGTGGTTGATGCACAACAGCTTCCCAGCGTGCGTTGCTCCCCTTCCCTCCATGAAAACTGGTAGCCGACATTGATTAGTTCAGCCTGGAGGGGAAAAAATGCCATGTGGGACAACTGGGTCCTTTAGAGGAGATTCCTGAAAGGAGTCCAAGGAGCGCTTTGTGGTCACGTGGTGTTGGCCCCTCGCCTGCTTCCAGCTGCACAGCTTCATTAGAACACCGCCAAATGTACTTTAATTACTCTTCTCACATAACTTCCCTGCACAGGCAGCGGTGCGACTTGCACATCCGTGTGATCAGGGCGGAGGGGAGAGATGCTCGGTGTGATGCATGCACAGGGGTGCATGCTCCATCCCCAGGGCTGGGGCTGATGTTTGGCTGTTGGTGGCAGCTGGGAGCGGTGTGGGGCTGGGCAGCGTTGGCTCGGTGTGCTCCTGGGGTGTTGCACGGAGCACGGTGCTTGCTCCTGCTGCCCCTGCCTGCCTGGGGAGGTGTGCTCCTGGCACTTGGGGTCTGCTCTCTTGTTGCAGAGCTCCGATCAGGATTTGAGCTTTCCCAAACTTGCTGCAGATGCTACAGGGATTTCCAGCCCGCCTCTGTTTGGACTCTCCTCTGATGGGTGTTCCCTAGGGAGCTCCAAACAGATGCTCTCGAATGGCCGCGTGTGGGCTCCTCTCCGTAGGAAGCCCTGAGACCGCCAGTGTGCCGGGACAGATCCCCGCTCCTGCTGGGGAACGGCTTGGGACGGTTCTGCAGAGCCTTCCGAGCCCCGAGCCGTGCCTGCTCTCGCTGGGAGTGCACTTCTGTTCCGGATGCCTCCTGCGCTTTCAGGCGCTTAATGGAAACGGCAGAGCTGCTCTTGGAGGGCAGGCCGGAAAGTTTCTGCGGACTTGTCCCTGTGCCAGGGCGACATTTTTGTCAGGCGGAAGCTGATTTCCATTATGCCTTTGTCAGGCTTTGCAGCCGTAGAGGGGAATTTGGGACTTTCTGTGTCAGAGCAGTGTGCAAATGTTATCCGAGGCCTTTACCTCCTGGTAACGCTGTGGTTTTGTGCTGCGTGTGAGGAGCATCAGTTGGGTGAGAAGCAGAGGTAGCTCAGTGCACACACTGCAATCCTTGCAGCAGTTCACATTTTGCTGTTTTCTGAGGTACTGGTTTCTCAGGAGTGCTGTGGCTTGGTCTCTGGAAATATATTTGTTATGGGACATCTGTCTTTAAAACAAAGTTTCCTCTTTATCTCGAGTTTAAAGTGAAAAGTTTGAGGTTTGGAAGCACATTAGTTTCCTGTTCCAGATGCATCTGCGTTCAGACCCAGGAACAGACGCTCGGCTGTAATAACATGAGCGAAAACACACACACAGCCGCACTAGATCTGTCTTGCAGGTAAAAAGGAAAAACATACCCAGAAAACAATATTTGCAAAGCCCATCAGGCAGCTTTCAGGGTGACTTTGCTTACGTCAGAATGACTCCTTCCACAGGGCAGCTTTTAAAAAGAACTAAACCCAAACCACCCCTGGACCCCCCCGGTGAACACCACGGGCTCGGCGTGGTGCAGCTCCTGCCTGAACATCTGTTCCCCTGGTGCTGAGAGGTCCCCTTGCGATGAGTGAATGCAATTCTCTGCACAGAGGTTAAGTAAAGTTGAGAGGCTCCACTCAGAGGCTTTGTGCCATGGAGGCCAGCTCTGCAAAAAGAGTTTCTCTGCAGCAATGTCCGGTTCTAATTCAGAGAAAAACTCAGGAGGGGGAAAAAAACATCGCCTAAGCTGGGCTTCAGTGCTGAGCTGCTCAGTACGAGGGGAAGATGCTTTAGTGTGGAAAGTGGGATTGGAGCAAAGTGGTGCTCCTGGGTTGTAGGAGCTGGCTGGGCAGTGTGCTCTGCGTCCTCTCCCTTCTGCTGGCAGCTTTGCTGTCTGCCTGCTGGTGGGACTTCCAGCAAGGAAGGAATTCGGGGTTAGAGTGCATAAGATGTAAACCTGTGATGTCTTTTTATTTGCCTGCATTGGCTCATCTGTAGTTTTTTCCCAGCTAGTTCTTGGATTTGGGGCTGCCATTTTGCTTTGTCCTATCCATTATGGATGGAAGCAGTGTTGAGACTTGGATAAAGGTTTTATCTCAATCTTGAGCCCTGCTTTTGGGACATCTCCTCCTCCTGTATTTCAAAATGGAGCTATGGAAGAGGGCACCAGGGTTTGTTTAAGTGCAGGTGATGCAGAACTGAAACAGAAGACCCAGTGCATGGAGTTAGTAACACAGTCCATCTTGTACCTAGCATTTACTTTCCAAGATCTGCATGTCCCTCTCAGCACTGTTGTGTGCTCTGCTGAAGCCCAGTCCTTGCAGCCTGACTGATTTTGGCTGCACAGTTGCATTGACCAATCCAAACAAGTCAGGCTGTGTTGCATTTTTGCTTGGGGAGAGGCTAAAATAAAGACGCCAGGTTAGAGGCAGGGGCAGGAGCTGTGTGTGAGCTGCTCAGCAGGCACCAACCTCCCGCCTGCTCGCTGGGATCAGGTCTTTTCTCCAATCCACCCACTGGGGCTCCCATGGCCCCAAGTGCTGCTGTGCCCTGCACGGCCCTGCAGCCCCACGGGGTGGGGGTACGGCTGCTGTGTGCTGTGCTGTGCTCCTGGCTCGGGTGGGTTACTGAGAAACTGCATCCACGCTTTTACTTTCCTGCCCCGTCTCCTCAGTGTCGGCTTTCAGCTCCTCTGGTCCCACATCCTGCGGGGCTGCAGTTCATACCGAGGAGCCCGAGCATCAAAGAGGAGTTCGTGAATAAGAAACCGCTTTATGACATGTCTTCAAAGTGCCTTTTTAAAAGTTCAAAGGACAAGAGGAAAGGAGGGAATAAAAATCAAAGGAAGATCGGGGGGAGAGAAATTAAAGCCTCAGAGGAACTTTATGGCGTGTTCTATGTAACACTTTCAGTGCCGAAATCAGGAGTGCTCCTGGCAGTGGTGTCAGCACTGAGCAGCAGTGCCTGCAGAGCTCCCACATCCACAGCACCCACAGCTGTGTGCTCCTACATGAACTTCATTCCAGGCCCATGCCATTCTCCTGCCTCCAGGCCAAGGGGAGGATGCTGCTCTGCACCATGTGGGAGGGCCAGGGTCAGAGCTGAATCACTGCTCTGATCTGCTTTGTCTTTGCAGGTTGGAGGTGCCCATCTCTGACAGCCTGCAGCTCCCAGACCAGGAGCTGAATTGCCATCCTTGGAAGCCTTCTCAGCAGTGGGGTCGTCTCTGCTGACAGCTCTTTCTTCTTGTTTTTTTTCCTCCCTGGAAAAACATCTTGCTCTCTTCTCTTACTGCAGGACTTCACCATTAACTCCATGCTTGGGAGAGCTCCACCTCTGTTAGGGGAATGGGACTTCTCATGAGAAGAGTCGTTGGGTCTCTGTAGGCTGGAGGAGAGCTGAAGCAGACTGTGTGGACACCTCATATGCCATCTAGGGACTGTGCAGTGCTTACGTAGCCTGGGAGGAAACCCAAATGAGTGAGCTATATGCTTGTTAATGTTTATTAGGCTCTTGATCTCACCATTTTCCTGCTTCTTTCTGTCTGTTTTTAAAAGCACAGGAAAAAAAAAGCAGCAAGAAGACAGTCAACTCCTGATGCAGGGCCGTGCTATGGATGGCAACGTGGGCTGCTGTGGGAACGCTCCTGGTGCTGGGGTCTGTGTTCCCTGGGGGGAGCAGCAGTCAGTCAGCACAGTGGTGTCAGCACTTCCCTTCTGACCATCGGACGTGGCTCCTGTCTGTTGTGACAGCTGGAGACACCCTGCGTGGGGCATTTGTGTCTCAGGGCAGTGTGTCTCAGGGCAGAACTGCTCGCTGCTGGGGCAGAGGGAAGATGCGGTGCTCTGCAGCAGCACAGCAGAGCTTTGGGAAGGTGGCAGGGACACTGGGTGCACTCGGGCAGCGTAGTGCCACTGGAATGAGGGGGGAGGATGCAGGCGGAGGGCTGGACACCTCGGGAGCTCCATGAAGAGGATGAGGGTGCTGTTTTGTTCTCTGAAGCTCAAAGCTGATGGCTGTCGGTTTAAATCTCGGTGCCTGCCCTCCACCTGCTGCAGGTGGGCTGCTGGCTGCCTCCCCCTCAGGTTTATGTGTTTTTTTCATTCTAGTTTGTTTTTGTGAGCGTTGCTAAGAGATGGTTCCCCATGGAAGCTGCTAGACCTACCCAGCTGCAAAACTGGTGTCGAAGGGAGGGGGGGAACTCCCTGCAAGGCAAAACTCTGCAGCACCAGGGAGAATCTGGGACACCTCACTCAGATATTCATGCGCACGTGGAACAGAGATGCAGTTTATTGCTGTTTGTCAGTGGAGCTCAGGGCTGCGGTGACGGAGCTGCTCTGGTTGGTGCTGGGGCAGAGCAGAGCTGCCCCGCTCCATCACAGCTGCTCTATGTGCTCGCTGCTCCCGACGCTGTTTTTGTCTGCTATGCTCAGACTGCAAATGGTTATGCAAATTCCTGAATATTTTCCTACTTCCTTTTTCAGACGTCCCACATTATGTATTATTTTCTGGTACTTACCTAAACCGGGAAATCTGTTTTCCATCTCATTTCAGCCAAGGTTTTCTCTCTAACCAGTCCTCCCCAGCATTTTCCTTTAACACTTTGGGTTTGCTGAGTGAACTTAGCAGTATGAGGATAAATGAAAGTGAAAATGTATTGCTTGTCACATACTTGCTGTTTAGAGAGGGTTTGTTTTTTTTTTCCCTCTGGGTTTGAAGAGAGAGATATAAATCATTGCTTTAAAAACAGGGTAATTTAACAAGATTATAGGAGAGAGAAAATCCACTTCCTACCCAAAGTAACAGTCTCTTAGCTTTCTCCACCTACACAAGCCATATGCATCCTCCGAGCCGCCTGAGATCCTCTTTTGTGTTTTTCTGGCAAGACTGTGGTATCATAATTAAAGTCCATATGCAACGCTATCTCTGTGGAGCCCACAGTGGTCTTTTAATTACTCCGTAATTGGTCGGAGCGTCGCCATCGCTCAAACCCCAGCCTGCTCTGCCGTGTTTGAGAGGTCCCAGAGCCGGAGGGAGGTTAGAAGCTGCAAGACCCATCTCGGAGGCTTTTGCTGCTGGGTTGCTTTCATTACCAACTCCCTTTTTGACAACAGAG